>JAJOOO010001368.1:0-37553 GCA_029582685.1 Solanum piurae | reverse complement strand
TCCACGGAGAAATCTTTCAATTTTGGGGTTGGAACTGATAGAACCTTGTTGTGTTCTTGAACTAGGGTTCTTGACCTCTTTTCTCTTCTTAGCGTTCTAATTCTTCTAAGTTTGATTAATGATTTGACTTAGGTAAGTTCTAGTTATGTTTCTAGGCTTAAACTCACTAAAACCTCATGATTTACGGTCTAAATGACGTATCTTAGGGGTTAAACGAAATAGGAAAAGACCAAATGACCCCTGACTTAGTTGCTGTCGGAGTGACTGACGGACGGGACTGACAGGCCGTTATTCAATCGACGGTCCTTCGATTGGAGTCGTCAGTCGAGTCTGCTCGATAGGGCTTCACTAAAACAAGCATAACGTTTTACTCAGAGGTCGGATTTTAGCAAACTTGGTGGCGTTGGAAAGAGGATTCAATTATCTATCATATCATAGGTAATGGGACACATAATTCCTTTTTTGCTAAAAGTTATGACCATCTGAAGTTGACCCATCAACAATTTTCAGCTAACTGGCTGTTGACCTTTACCTACGGTCAGACCTACGGACCGTCGATCGACTGACGGTCCGTGCTGGTTATCCGTCAATCAATACTGAAGCTGGGATTCTGGGCCATCGATCCCTGAACACGAACCACGGTCCGTGACATGACCTACATATCGTAGGTCCGGCCATGGGTCAACACATGGCCAAATGTTTAGGCTAAGTTCTGGGGGAGGTTGATGACATGAACCACGGACCTGTAGGACGGACCGTGGGTGCTCCTACTCTCCGTGGATGGTGCCCTTGGGTTCCACCTGCAACACCAAAAATCTGCAATCTGGTCTATTTCGGATACGGGGTGTTACAGATGCCCACATAGGGGACTTACAACCTACGTGGCTCGTGGTTTTGGGACTATATAGGTGACTGACCCTTATCCAACTCGGTATTATGTTACTCCCAATTGATTAAGTGATTAACACATTATGTTTGAATGACTTTAATATAATGGATAACTCAAAATTGACATGCGACTAAGAATGCAAAATTAATATATTGATAATGACGCATTAAAAACTAAGGAATGTATGTCTGAAATAACTAAAGTATATTCAAGAACTAAAGAACTACACAGCTAGGGTTCTGAAATTCATACAAGAACCGATGTAACAACATGATAATCTGATTTGGAACATTTAACTAACTAATTCATGATAGTCTGCTGAAATTCTAGAAACCCTAAGTCTAGTTAATAGTAGGGAATCAAGAATCTGACTAAATTCTAGGGACTTAATGGGTGAAAGGAATCCACTAGTGAAATCCCACATACCTGGTGACAATTTCCACGGAGAAATCTTTCGATTTTGTGAATGCAACTAATGGAATCTTGTTGCATTCTTGAACTAGGGTTTTTTACCTCTTTCTCCTCTTAGCGTTCTAGTTTTTTTATATTTTGATGAATGATTTGACTTAGGTAAGTTCTAATTATGTTTTTAGGCTAAAGCTGACCAAAACCACGTAGTTTAGGGTTAAAACGACGTAGTTTAGGGGTCCAATGCATAAGGAAAAGACCAAAAGACCCCTGACTTAATTGTTATCAGGGTCACCGACGGACGGGACCGACGAACCGTCGATCGACTGACGGTCCGTACTGGTCAACCGTTAGTCGTGACTGGGGGCTAAAATAAGGGACATCGATCTACGGATGTGGAACACGGTTTGTAGGTGTGGACGTGGGTCGACACTTAGCCAAATTTTTCTCTGGGGTTCTGGGGAGGAGCTACTGGTTTCCTGGGGTCTGATCCATGGACCAGGACCACGGACCGTGGCCTGGCCTATGGACCGTAGGTCTGGCCATGGGTCGACCCTTAGAGGAAAGTCTGGGGGTTTCTGAGGAGGGGGTCACAGGTGGCCATCCACGGACCACCAACACGGACCGTGGGTCACCCTACGGTCCGTGGGTTTGATCCGTAGGTGGCACCTGTAACTCCAAATTTCTGCACTTTCGGAGTTCTAGCATACGGGGTGTTACATTATCTCCTCCTTGGGAACATTCGTCCTCGAATGAAGACTAAACTAGTTGAAATTGAGGGAAAGAGCTACAAATACCACAAAATACTAACAATTGATTTCTGACTGAACAAAGTTTCAAGAACATGCAAATACGCTGAAAATGGAAGTACAACTGAAGGAACAAGATACTGAGACTGAATCTGCGCATGAATGACTGAATAACTGAAGAGGAACTATTACCTCAAGCTGTAGTGGAATCGAAAGGAAAGAGGTGAGGATACTTGGCCTTTATGGTTGCTTCTGCTTCCCAAGTAGCTTCCTCTATGGACTGACTCCTCTACAAAACCTTGACTGAGGCGACTTCTTTGTTTCTCAACCTTCGAACCTGATGATCAAGAATCTCAACTGGCACATCCTCATAAGTGAGACTATCCTTCACAGCCACACTTAATAAAGGTACTATGGATGTTGGATCACCCACACACTTCTTCAATTGCAAAACGTGAAAAATTGGATGCACTGTTGTTAGTTCTACTAGAAACTCAAACTCATAAGCCACTTTACCAATCCTTTTCAGAATCTTGAAAGGGCCTACATATCTTTCCTTTCTTGCCAAATCTCATCACTCCTTTCATAGGTGACACTTTCAAGAAAACCCAATCATTAATTTGGAACTGTAGTTCCCTTCTCCTTACATCTGCATAAAACTTCTGGCGACTCTGGGATGTCTTAATTCTGTCTCTAATGAGTTGCACTTTCTCCATAGCATCATGAACTGAATCTGGTCCTATCAAGGCTGTTTCACCTACTTTAAACCAGCCAACTGGAGATCTACATCTACACCCATACAATGCCTCATAAGGAGCCATCTGAATGCTGGAATGGTAGCTATTATTATAGGCGATCTCTATAAGAGGAAGGTGATCATCCCAACTACCCTTGAAGTCTATCACACAAGCTCTCAACATGTACACTAAGGTGTGAATGGTATGCTCTTCCTAACCATCCGTCTGTGGATGAAATGTATGCTCAGATTAACCTGAGTACCAAGACTTTTAAGAAATGACTTCTAGAAATGAGAGGTAAACTGAGGACCTCTATCTGAGATGATAGACAAAGGAACCCCATGCAACCTGATTATCTCATTAATGTAAATCTTGGCGTAGTTCTCCGCCGAATCTGTTTTCTTAACCACCAAAAAGCGGACAAACTTAATAACTTTATCAACTATCACCCAAATGGAGTCATGCTGTCTGCGAATACGAGGTAAACCTGTAATGAAGTCCATGTTGATCACTTCCCTCTTCCAAGTAGGAATGTTGATCTCTTGAGTCATACCCCCTGGTTTATGATGTTCTACCTTCACCTGTTGGAAATTGGGGTACTTAGCCACAAAATCTGCTATATCCCTCTTCATGTCATTCCACCAAAAGACTTCCCACAGATCACGGTACATCTTAGTGGAACCTGGATGAATATAATACCTGGAGTTATGGGCTTCTGCAAGAATATTCTTTCTCAACTCGCCCACATTAGGAACACATAGTCGACCCTGATAGCAAAGCACAACATCTCTGTTGATGGACTGCACCCTTTAGTTCAAGCAATATCGGATCACTATCTTGCTTTTCCTTAACGTCCGCTACCAATGAAGATTCTGATCCATTCTGAATTATTACACCACCATATGATATGATCATAAGGCAAACTTCCAAGCGAGCAAGCATGTGAACTTCCTTTGCTAACTACTTTCTTTCATCCTCGACGTGTGCTACACTGCCCATAGATAGTCTACTAAGAGCATCTGCTACTACGTTTGCCTTACCAGGATGGTAATGCACACTCATATCAAATACTTGAGGAATTCAAGCCATCTCCTCTGGCGAAGAGTCAACTCTTTGTGGGTGAACACATATTGAAGACTCTTATGGTTTGTGAACAAATCTACGTGAACACCATACAAGTAGTGTCTCCAAATCATAGGTGCAAACACCACTGCTGCGAGCTCGAGGTCATGAGTCGGATAGTTCTTCTCATGCACCTTCAGTTGTCTAGAAGCATAAGCTATAACCTTACCTCGTTGCATCAACACACAACCTAGATCGACTCTGGATGCATCACAATAGATCACATAACCATCTGAACCCTCTGGTAGAGTCAAAACAAGAGATGTAGTAAACCTAGTTTTTAAGTGCAAACACCACTGCTGCAAGCTCGAGGTCATGAGTCAAATAGTTCTTCTCATGCACCTTAAGTTGTCTAGAAGCATAAGCTATAACCTTACCTAGCTGCATCAACACACAACCTAAGCTGACTCTGGATGCATCACAATAGATCACATAACCGTCTGAACCCTCTGGTAGAGTCAAAACAAGAGTTATAGTCAACCTAGTTTTCAGTTCTGTGAAGATTTTCTCACAATCATCGGACCACTGAAACTTAACCTTTTTCTGAGTTAACTTCGTCAATGGAGAGGCTATGGATGAAAACCTTTCTACAAACATTCTGTAGTAGCCCGCTAGACCCAAGAAACATCTGATATATGTAGGAGAGGTAAGTCTGGGCCACTGTTTCACTGCTTCTATTTTCTGAGAATCCACTCGGATCACTTTGCTGGATACTATATGCCCAAGGAAAGCAACAAATTGTAACCAAAACTCGCACTTACTAAATTTAGCGAATAACTGGTGATCTTTAAGAGTTTGCAGGACAACCCTCAAATAACTCGCATGTTCTTCCTCATTCCTAAAGTAAATGAGGATATTATCAATAAAGACGATAACGAACAAGTTCAAGTAATGCTTGAACACCCTATTCATCAAATCCATGAAAGCTGCAGGAGAATTGGTTAGTCCAAATGACATCACTACAAATTCATAATGACAATACCGAGTTCTGAAGGCTATTTTCAGAATGTTACTATCTTTGACTCTGAGATGATGATAGTTGAATCTGAGGTTTATCTTTGAGAAATGACTAGCACCCTAAAGTTGGTCAAACAAGTCATCAATCCTGGGGATGGGATACTTATTCTTAATTGTGACTTTGTTCAAATGTCGATAGTCAATGCACATTCTAAGTAAACCATCTTTCTTTTTCACAAACAACACTGGTGCACCCATAGGGAAATACTGGGTCTGATGAAGCCCTTATCTAGAAGGTCATTCAGCAGTTCTTTCAATTCCTTAAGCTCACCTGAAGTCATTCTGTAAGGAGGAATATAAATAGGTTGGGTATCCGAAAGGAGAGCAATTCCAAAGTTGATTTCCCTTTCAGGGGGAATTCTGGGAAGATCTTCTGGAAACACTTCTAGAAACTCATTAACTACTAGAACTGACTCAAGAGTTGGGGTTTGGGAGCTTGAATCTTAAACCCGAACTAAATGATAGAGACAACCCTTAGAGATCATTTTCTGTACTTAAGGTAAGAAATGAATTGACCCATAGGCGCTAAGCTACTACCCTTTTATTCTAAGATTGGTTCGTCTGGAAACTGAAAACGGAGAATCCTAGTCTACAATCGACTGAGGCATAATAGGAATGTATCCAATTCATGCCTATAATGACATTGAAGTCTACTATTTGTAACTCTAGAAGATCTGCTGAGGTGACTTTTTGAGAGACTATGACAGGGCAATTTCTGTATACCCGTCTAGCTATAACTGGGTCACCGACTGGAGTAGAGACCGAGAAGGGTTCTGAGCGAGTTTCTAGACTAACATTGAGCTTGACTGCTATATAAGGAGTTACAAAGGAAAGAGTAGCCCCTGGATCTAACAAAGCATAAACATCGAGATTAAAGACTCGTAACGTACCACTGACTACATCAGGAGAATCTTCCTGATCCCGGTGATCCTAAAGAGCATACAACTTGTTTTGGCGCTGTCCGCCACCTATACCAGATGAGTAACCCTGCTGAGTCGGGCAACCTGCTGGTGTTGCTGGTGTTGAAGACTGAGATCTACTAGCATTCCCTCCTTGACCCTGTTTAGAAGGACAATCCCTCAACCTTTGACCAGACTGAACACACCCAAATCATCTTTCCTTTCCTACAAGACACTCACCCGGATGGTTCTTACCACACTTTGGACAAGTTGGGTAGGTTCTGGTGCCTGAAACATTACCTTGAGACTTAGAGCCTGATGCCCTACCTTTCTGATCATTTTGGAACTTGGAGGATGGAACACTAGCTGATGAAGGTGCTAGAGCTAAAAATTTCTGTTGAGACTGCGAGCGATTTCCACTACCCAATTTCTGTTGAGAATAATCATAGTTTTGCTGTCCTAGACTTCTTATTCTCCTTAGCCTGTTCTCTAAGTTTATCTCTTTCAACTTGCTGAGCATAAGTCATGAGCCTAGAGATGTTCATAATTTCTAGCAACATAGCATTTCTGCATTCTGTTTTCACCAAGTCTGATACTCCATATAGAAACTTGTCCATTTGGGCCCTGGAATCAGCAACCATGTGAGGAGAATACCTGGAGAGTTGGGTAACCTTCAGTCCATACTCTTGGAGTGTCATGTTACCTTGCCTCAAGTTTATAAACTCCTGAGCTCTTGCCGCCCTTAGCTCTCTTGGGAAGAACCTGTCCAAAAAGGTTTGACTAAATCAATCCCAAGTGATAGGAGATGCATATGTACCCCTGTTCTCTTTCCATTGAGTAAACCAGATATGAGCCACATCCTTAAGTTGGTAAGATGCCAACTCAACCCGGTCATTCTCAGTTACCTGCATCACTTCAAAGATCTTCTTGACCTCATCAATGAAGTTTTGGTGATTTGCGATCCTAAGAACTCATGTGGATTCATCCTAACAAAATCTCGCACTCTAGATGCAGCTGACCCAAGATTAGTATTTTCCAGAACTGGAACATGCTAATTTTTCAGGTTGGTCACACTCTGAGCCAACAACTGGATAGCATTATGAAATTCAGCTTTCGAAACTTCCTGATCTGGGATTGGAGGAGGTGCATTTGCGTTCCTAGCATTCGTATTCCTGGCGTTAGCTCTACGAGGAGGCACAATCACTGAAACATAGAACATCGAGTTAGAACGAGAAATTAGATCATACCTTATGCACGGTAAGAGTAACAAGAAAAATGAAGATTTTTCCTCAAACACTTTGTAGCCTCCCTCTCATTAGATGTGGTGCACATTTCACACCCACGAAAAGGACTCTACCTAGTGCGGCTTTTCAGACATCCTAGGACTCTTAAACCTAAGACTCTAATACCAAGTTTTCACGCCCCGAACTACCACCAAAGCGTGGATACGGGACCTAGGATCACAATTGACCCCAAGCTAACCCTGCTGGCATGACATGAACATACTAAGAATAGTAATAACTGATGCAGAAGCTAATCATGAAGTAAATCTGAAATGATGGGGAATACCATATACTAAAACTGAATATATGAAATTTGAGAGTTTAATACAAAAGAATTATCAAACTCAAATACTAAACTGAATCTAACTCTGTCTGAAAATAGCCTCTAACTGACTAGAAGTGCTGGGACATGCCCCAGCTAAATCTATCAAAACTGAAACTAAAAGACTTAAATACTGAAATGATAACATGACTATTGTCATCGGAGAATGAGGACTCACCACTGATGCTGCTGAGCTAGAGATCAGGAACCGATCTATGCGCGATCTGGAAGCTGAGAACCTGAACCTACATCACGAGAAGATGTAGCTCAGAGTATGCGTCAGCACTTGAAAGGTACTGAGAATGCATGATAGAGTAAAGCTAAAATAACATATAACCGAACAAGCAATAAAGCAAGGATATAATCTGAACATGATATAGATACTGAATGCAATGACCAAATTTATAACATGCTGAGACTTAATACTGACTGTACTGAAATGTGGTCAATGCAATAGAGTCTGACTGAACTGTGGGAGCTACTAATAGCCGATAATAAAACCACATGAGCTAAATATTGAGTCTGATGTATACACCCCATCGAGAGGACCCAATATACCCTGCCACAGGTATAGAGGCATGACTGGCATGATCACTAAATGATGCCCACAGAGGGGACTTACAACCTACGTGGCTTGTAGTTCTGGGACTATATGGGTGACTGACCCTAGTCCAAGTCAATATTATGTTACTCCCAATTGATTAAGTGATTAACACATTATGACTGAACTACTGTAATATACTGGATAGCTCAAAACTGACATACAACTGAGAATGCAACATTATTATATTGGTAATGACGCATTCAAAAACTGAGGCATGTATGTCTGAAATAACTGAAGTATCTGATCTAGCATGTGTAATTCAAGAACTTAAGAACTACATAGCTAGAGTTCTGAAATTCATACAAGAAACGATGTAATAACATGATAATCTGATTTAGAACATTTAACTAATTAATTCATGATAGTCTTCTGAAATTCTAGAAACCCTAGGTCTAATTAATAGTAGGGAATCAAGAATCTGACTGAATTCTAGGGACCTAATGGGTGAAAGGAACCCACTAGTGAAATCCCACATACCTGGTGACGAATTTCACGGAGAAATCTTTTGATTTCAGGGCTGGAACTGATGGAATCTTATTGTATTCTTGAACTACGGTTCTTGACCTCTTTCTCCTTTAAGTGTTCTAATTTTTCTAAGTTTTGATGAATGATTTGACTTAGGTAAGTTCTAGTTATGTTTCTAGGCTAAAACTGACCAAAACCACATAGTTTAGGTGTCCAACGCATAAGGAAAAGACCAAAAGACCCCTAAATTAACTGATGTCGGGGTAACCGATAGACGGGACCGACGAACCGTCGATTGATTGACGGGTCCGTACTGGTCAACCGTCAATCGTGACTGGGGACTAAAATAAGGGGAATCGATCCACGGATGTGGACCACGGTCCGTAGGTCCGGCCGTGGGTCGACACTTAGCTGGATTTTTCTCTAGGGTTTTGGGGAGGAGCTACTGGATTCTTGGGGTCTGATCCATGGACCAGGACCACGGACCGTGGCCTGGCCTACGAACCGTAGGTCCGGCCCTGAGTCGACCCTTAAAGGAAATTCTAGGCATTTCTTAGGAGGGGGTCACGAGTGGCCATCCACGGACCGTGGGTGTCATCCGTAGGTGGCACCTGTAACTCCAAATTTCTGCACTTTCGAAGTTCTAGCATACGGGGTGTTACAGATAAGAAGCCAACTCCACATGCTTTGAATTAATAACACGCATGACATCAAACATTTTGTGGAGTTCTTCCACAAGGTTCTTCAGATCCTTAGTAACCTTCAACCATGTGAACTCTGGGGATTCATCCTAATTAACTCACAGATTCTAGGTGTATCAGCCACATCCTGATGACCTACTTCTTGTTGACCAGCCTGATTTGCCACAACCTGAGTCAACATCTAAATACAATTACTAAACTCAGTATTGGTGACATCTCCCTGGGGTCACATTTCTGGTGCATGGGAGCTTCTTGACCTTGAGGATTAGCATTCCTCCTAGCAGGATGTTGAACATCTCTTCGTGGAGGCATGATCTGAAAAGAAATGCGTAAGCATGAGTTAGAAGAAACTTTTATAGATTTGAACTCTATTGCACGAACACGAGTAAGAAGAAAGTGAAAGTTCCTAAATGTCGTAGCTTCCTCATTATAGATGTCGCGCAGTTCACATCGATAAGAAGGACTCTACTAGACACGACTTCATAGACACCCTAGGACTCTTGAACTCTATGCTATGATACCAAGTTTGTCATGCCCCAAGTCTACACCCTGAACGTGGACGACACTCGAGAACCATTCTGGTCTCCAAGCAAACCCTTGGCCTGGCTCATGACTACTTAGCGGAAGACTTAACTCAAGAAATAAGGAGCTATAAATGCAGAGTTGAACTCATTTATCTCAAATAAACTCAACTAAAATGTCTTAAAGTACTTAATATTATAAATATAGTAGTTTACAAAAAAATTCAAAATAAAATGGAAATACTAAGAAACAACTTCAACCTTAAATAATTACAAATTCGAGAAGAAACATAACAAACAAAAGGACAGTAGCATTCACTACAAAGCTGAAATGGTTGGACATATAACTTGTGTTTTCTAGTTTAAATAGCTTACATAAAAGTTTATTCCAAAAATAAATGTGAAGTCAGATGTAGATTGACCTTTTCTAGTTGAACTCATTTATCTCAAATAATTACAATATGGATCTTTCAAACTAAATTACAGAAAATGTAATAATAACACAATATGGATATTTTAAATATAATTAGGAACATGCAAGAACATAATTATCCGTAACATACTGAAACATTAGAAAATGTAATAAATACCCCCAAGTCTGCCTGCTGACTAACAAAATCGGAAGGTAAAATGAAAATAACAACTCTAATTTTCTCTCATTTTGATTTTCTCCTTTGATGACAACCAAAATCCGTAGGAAAAATTGAAAATGCAAAGAGGAAAAATAGCAAAAGGAGAAAAAATACGTGAGGAAGGGAGTAGATTAGCAAAACAACAAAAGTTTTTCTTGAATGGGAGGATAATGAATTTGTGCTCTATGAATAAATATATATATTACAAAGAAGACACGTAATAGTATATAAAAGTACAATTGTCTTCTTAAAACTTGATGGAGTTTTGATAGCCGATGAAATTGGGCCAAAAAACAGAAAAACTTATTACATTTCATAGTACAATTTGAACAACCTTTGGTCCAATTATTTAGTGTTGTGTCTTCTAAAAATTGACATAATACATATATTGGATCTAAATTTGGCTTCAATTTCAACTTTGACCTCCAACTTTCATAGTGCACAAACATGCACTTTAACTATCCAACCTTTTAATAAATAAACACGCGATTTTTGGAGGCAATGAGCGTGAAATGCAAACGCTCCCACGTGTATTAGTGAACCACTCAATGGCTGCCAACTAATTAAATACTTTACATGTCTATTTTAGAACTAAAAAAAAATTAAAATTATTTTTAATTAATATACAAGGGTTATAGCTCTTTCTCCACAATGACAAAAAAAATTAGAAGCCATTTGCACTAAATATGAGCACAAATCATTTTAAAAGAGAGGAAAAAAATTTTGATTTGAAAGAGGAGGAAAGAGAAATGAGATTTTGATTTGGAAATATAAAGATATATATAAAAGGGATTGATTAAGGATAGATTTGTCATTTCAACATTTTTTTACCGTTGTGGGCCTCGAAAATTACTCCTAACTCGCGCAAAATACGTGCACATCACGCGTTTTGCCAGGTAGGACATGCGTGCTTATTTATTAAAAGGTTGGATAGTTAAAGTGTCTGTTTGTGCACTATGAAAGTTGGAGGTCAAAGTTGAAATTTGAAGCCAAGTTTAGGGTCCAATATATGTATTATGCCTCTAAAAATTTGATGGGGTTTTGATAGCCAATGAAATTGGGCCCAAAAAAAAGAAAACTTATTACAATTCACTGTATAATTTGAACCGCCTTTGGTCCAAGTGTTTTTTTGAAAGGCTATTTTATATATATATATATCATTCTTTGGGTACGTGCGTTGCACGTGTATCCCATATGAAAATCAATAAAAAAGATTAAATGCATATAATAAATTATTGGGAGGACATGTTACAAGTGTTTCTCGATATTTCCAATCTATTGCCCTGTAGATATGTCTCAAAATAGGCATGGTCAAATTAAGCTTAGCCGTCTATAAGAAATTAAGTGTACATACTGTCATCAACAACAAAAAAATACATAAAATTCTGGTCAATTAAAAGGTGATTAGATATCAAGATTTGTAAAATATTCTAGGAAAAGCACCGCAAGTTAAAGAACTACATTTGCTTGCATTTTACTACAACAAGTACCTATATATCTATCAAGAAAATTTGGACAAAAAATACAAATGTGATATATTTTGCTAGCAAAACAACTGCAATTTCAATATATTAAAAGTATAAAATTTATAAAGCATAGTTTCTTTTCTATTGGAATTATCATAGCAATTAACTATCATGTTTAGTTTTCGGAACACTTCTAAAATAGTTTCAGCTGTAATTCTTAGGTTCAAAGAGAGTTGATCATCATTCGGCATCAAACCACATATGTAAAATACTCATTTCTTAACGTGTGATTATACATTTCAAGCTATTTCTTGCACCTATAATTTTTTTTTAGAAGATTATCATTCAAATGAAGTTAGCAAATCAAACGAAAAAAATCTAAATTTAATAAGAATATACCTGAAAATTAGAAGACACTTCTATACCCAGTTAGCAACGAAGCATATGCTAAACGACTAATATTAGGTATGTTTGTATAGTGTAGTCTTGAAGATTTGATAATAAAAACTGTTTCATATTCCTCACCTACTTAATTTGATTCCTTTGAACTTCTCCTACTTAGCAAAATACGTTGCAACTTCTATATTAATTGAAACTTTAGTGTTCATCCGTTACCATCAAAAGAGAGAATTAATCTTTTTTAAAAATATAATATTTAGTTGTTTCACACGTAATACGTGAGTAGGACTGCTGAACTTCTCATTTTACTCTCCTATTATGTAATTGAAATATTACTATTTAATTAGATACTTAATTTATGTTTAGATTAATTATTTTTTTACATTTTAATGTAGTGTAGGGGTAAAATCGTAATCCAACTTGGCACTTAAAAACTTCCCACTTATAATAATATATATAATATAATATATATATATATATTTGTGTGTGTTTGTGTGTATAAGGTCATATAATAAGTTGTTATTTTAATTTGATCCCATTGGACTCCATAATTACATGGATTGTCACTGTATCATGTCGCTATATTCACTCTGTGACTTTTGATGAAAAGATTTCTTATTTAGTAGTGAAAGAGTAAGCTAACTTGTGATTTTTTCAGATGTTATTCTTTCTTTTCTTTCAATTTGGAAGCTCTATCATTTATGTGGATGAGAGTGAGATTGTGTAACTTCCTATATTTGCTTTTGCTTTTTGGATTATGAAATTGAGGAAGAGTAGAGAAGGAATTGAGACTTCATAAACATGGACTACATAATTAAAAGTGGTCGAAATCACTTATCTTTGTTCAAGTATGTGTATTATGTATTTATGTTGAGTAAGATCCAACGAAGGATGATTGTGGATAAGACTTGAGACGCAGAATTGCTAATTATGGAAGTTGCGTCTCAGGATCTCTTTGAGAATTAAGAATTATTTTAGAAGAGGCTTAATTGCTAATTATGAAAGTCGCGTCTCAGAATCTCTTTGAGAATTAAGAGTTATTCTGATATTTTTCATTGTTGAAAAGGTAGAGTGGATGTGCCAGATATACAATGGACTCCAACTTCAACCTTTGGATTCTAACCTCAACAGATAACTTCAAACTGGTCAAAGAATTTACTCAACTTATGAATCTATGAGGTGGCACATCTCATTCCATCTTTTTCCAACAACAAAAATGTTACGATATAACTTTTAATTCTCAAAAAAATTCAGACTCTGTATTATCAATTCAGTCTCTTAGTCTTTACTGAATTCTCTTGCAGTGAATAAATCCTTCGAAAAGACACCTGGAGAAGTTTATAATTATTTGTTAGATGTCTGCATAAGATATATAATACGCAACTGTAATCAAATGAAAGCAGTCTAGTACCTTTGTGGTTCCAGTGAAAAACTAAAAAAGGTGAGCTTAGTTTTGCCACTAACTCATTACTAATGTTTTGTCTTCTCAAACAACTATTATCAGATAAAATGGTGGAGCTCAACCATAAATTCCTCCTTACCTTTGAGAATTAAAATGTTAAATCAATAATTAGAAATCGAGAACAAACAACATATGCTTTCCTTCAACTGTCTATTGCTATAGCTAGGTAGATATGATTTATTACATAGTCTAGAGATATCTTTTACTGCCTTCTGTTTCTTAATATTAGTTCTTGTGTTGCTTACATTTTACTAACATATACTTTGAAGATATGAAAACACATACAATTTCTCTGTTCAAGTTGCCCAAGAGTAAAAACAGAAGCTAACAACAATATGATAGATGAAAACGTTTTCAATATCTGTTTACTCGACTGTCTCATATTTTTGGCTAAGTCATCATGGATTGCTATGTGGAGTTGGAATGAGGGGCCAATTGAATATTTAAAGTACTTACTACTATAGCAGAATTTCTGCAGTAGACGTGGTTTGCTGAAATTACTCATAGCGCGCGTGGTCCTATGAAAAGACGCAAAGAATCAACATTAGTAGCAATAATTAATCAGCACAAAACTATATAAAAAACGAATATAATATCTTATCTCAAGGTCTACATCAATTCAAATGTGGATTTTATACTGTAAAAACACAACTTAAATAGGTTAACCATATTTAGCAAAATGACGTAGCACTAACATAGATAAGAAAGTAACATTCTCATATGCATGTGAGAAAGAGATAAACTCATATATATATATATATATATATATATATGCCAACGAACAATATGGTCATGTTTCAATCTTGCATCAAGTCATGATTTTTTTTGCAGGCAAAGTATACAGTGAGTGATAGAGGCACATGAGAGTTGAGGGGAGAGAACACAACAATATCAGAAATTGCCTTTTGTTACCACGCGACAGGAAAACAGGAAGCAATAACATCTATTTAGAGATGAGTATTAAAAAAGACAACAAAATATTTAAAGCACCTTCCCGTCGATTCACATCAACATAAAACAGTAGAGTTGAGTATTAGGAAAAGCAATACGCGTTAACAGGAAGTTCATCAGACTCCCTCTTAGTCATAGTAGTGTCAACTGTTAAATAATAAGCTTCACAAATACATTCAAATAGAGAATTGGATGCTATCTTATAACCCCAAAATATCACACAAACCATGTCATATTATGACATTCAAGAAATTGTAACAGTTTAAATTGTAAAACAGCTATCTATAAAGAACTATATCAAATATATAACATTAGCATTCAGCATAAAATGTTTCATGATTAGCTAAGTCTGAGAGATAAAGTTACCTAGTATAATCTCTTTAATTCTTTGCCTGATGATCTTGTCATTTCTATTCTCTGCAAACTCACTTCTTCTGCTGCATCGCCTGCTGATTCGTTAACGTTTTGATTATGTAGGTTCCGATCCTCTTTTCTCTTTTTACCCCTTTTATCAAAACTAAGGGCCTGTTTGGAAGGACACCCGGTAATTGGATTTGGTGTAATTGGGTGTAATTACATTGTATGTCCTGTTTGATTGGACAGGTAATTACTGGGTGAGCAGGTAATTTATGTAATTGGCAGGGGATAATTACACTCTCCAAGTCACCACCAGAGGCTATGAATTGCTGGTAATTACATGGTGTAATTACCATCTGATTACTTTTTTTTTAAAATTTTTTTTCTAATTTTTCATTTTTTTTAATTATTTTTTACTTCTATTATTTTAAGTTCTTTTTTTATTTTTATTATTCTAAAAATTTCTAAAAGTTTATTTTATATTTTATATTATTATATTTCATTTTCTTCTCATTCTCGACCTTACTTCATGTGATTTTATGCAATTTTTTCGTATTATCTATTTCTTTATTCCATGCTTATTTTCTCATTAGCATAATTCTATTAGTATTCTAATTTTTAAATTAAAATATAATCTATTGTTAAGTAAGGTTATAGACTTACGTTTTCATTTTTTTTTCAAAATAAAATAAAATAAAATAAAATCATATTTATGTATGCTATGTTGAAATTTGTGATAAAAGTATTATGTTAAATTTTTTATTTTGAAGTTATAACTTATGTTATATTTTCAGTTTCATTTGTTTTAGTAATATTGAATTCACATTGCAAGTCATTTTTAATTAAACCTGATAGATTATCAAGCATACATTTCACGATGTTAGTAGAAACTTCATACTTCTAGTTTTTATGATCAATTCAATTGAAATATATTAATTTGAAAAAATATAAATCAATTATTTTTCATAATATTAGTTAAGAACATATATTTATTAATTAATATATTTTCAAAAAATAATATATATCGTAATTATTTAATTTAATATCCTTTATATAGTTTTTTATTTGTCTAGAATAAATTTTAAATAATTAATTTATATTTTTAAAATTTAATATAATATTATGATTGCAATTGTGCATCCAAACAGAACATGTGTAATTACAGTATAATTACACTATGACAACCAAACAGATCAGTGTAATTACTAGACTGTGTAATTACTAGGCTGGTAATTACTACCCTAGAAATTACACCAATTCCAATTACCAGGTAACTTTCCAAACAGACCCTAAAAAAATTGTCATCATTCGCTTGTATTATCAAAAACTTCTCCGAAAATGTTCAAATGATAAATTTGAATGTTTGTGTGCATATGTCATGTGCCCAAGTTGATTAAATATTCAAAGTTAACCCTCCCAAATGATATACTTAAGCAAAGCATTAAACTATTCATCATCTTTCACTCAATTCTCCCAACAGTTGCTGTTCACAACGAATCAGACTTCAGAAGAAGTCTTTAGGCTTTAATATTCAAATCATCACTAAATTTTTTTACCACTATAAAAGCCCTCAAAGCCAATCCGTTTCCAGAAAATTTCAGCCCACCAAATGAGCCTCAAAGCCAACCAGGTATCTTTGTTCCACAATTAATGAAGGCTACCCAACTTGAAAAATTAGGTTAAAATAAAAAATAACGTGAAAGAAATTAACAGTTATATTTCACTAATGCAGAAAATTAACAGAGAACAAACCAAAGAGAAAGAAAAAGGGGAGAATCAAAAATATAAAAGAAGGTGATATGACAAAGACTTGGGGGTATATATATATAGAGAGAGAGAGTGAGAGAGAGAGAGATATTTTCTAATTTAAATATAGAGAATAATATATGAAGGTGATATGACAAAGACTTGGGAGTAGCACTACACGTCAATGTAAGTAAACACAAGTGAGTACAATAATGTGAGAAGTTAAATAATAAACAAAGAGAGAAGATAAGCAAGAAAAACTCAAAGGTGATATGACAAAGACTTGGGGGTAGCACTACACGTCAATGCGAGTAAACAAAAGTGAGTACGGTAATGTGAGAATTTAAATAATAAACAAAGAGAGAAGATGAGCAAGAAAGCTAAGAACCTTAATTGGTAGAGCATTGTGACTGAAAAATTTGTTTACCTCATCATCATTTATTTCCATTTGTATCATCTCTAATAAAAAGGTTTGAAGCCTTAAGAGGTAGGTGATCTTTGTCATTTCTTTCATCTAGAACTATATAAGCAATTACCCTTGGTAGAAAAAGATAAGGAACAAAAGGAAAATTTTCAATGTTTCTGCACTGTTAGCATTCAGGTTAGTCAAAATTAAGCAGTTGAAATTTAACTAATTCCAGACTCAATCTAAATTGAAAGGTGTAATTTAAAACTTAAAATATTGAACTGATATGACCGCGATCTAACTCTTAGTTAGCTTCAACAACAGATTAAGTAAAAAAAAATGGAATTTCACAATGTGAAGCAGGAGGGTGCTTACTTGTTACGTTTCTTGCTTTTAAAAGTATCATGAGAATGCCTTTCAAATGATTTCGTCATAAACTACATTATATATAGAATGATCATCTGTGTCCTCTGCGGTAGGCGGACATATTAATATTTTTACATTCTCTGAACATTTTGCTCGATATAAAGAAACATAAAGTTGTCCATGTGAAAAAACTTGTTCACACAAATATATTCCAACAAAATCTAATGTTTGACCTTGAGCTTTGTTTATAGTCATAGCAAAACATAACCTTATCGGACATTGTGTTCTTTTGAAGGGAACTTGTAGTTTCTCATCTTGTGATGCTAGTAATGGTATCTTTGGAATAAAAACATGTTTATTTTTAAAAGAAAAGACCTAAAGTCACCACTGAAGTTGTTTCGGATTTTTAAAAAGACACCTTAACTTTGCAACCATCTTATTATCCCACTAAACAATTTTGAACATATATTATTATATTATTTTTTTATCAACTCCAAATTTTAAGAAACAAGTGTGTTCACACACCATTCATTACATGACATGTGTTAATTTATTAAAAATGATTTTTTTATATTTTAATTATCTCTCTCTTACTTTTTTGACTTATTTTAATTTTGATTTCATCTTAAATTCCACTTCATCTTCCACCCCCACTTTCAAGTAATCTATCCCTCCATTTTCTTTCTTTTTCTTCACCTCCCACCCTCACCCCACCCTCCACGTCAAGTTGAACCCCTCTCCCTTTTTTTCCTTCTTCTTCTTCTCTGGTCAAATTATTTATTTCAATGCTTTTTTATAAAAAAAAATTCATACTATTTTCTAGACTTTATTGAATTATTGATAACAAAACTAACTATTTTTCTAAGAAAATTTAAAATTTTTAAGGTATCATCAATTACTCCTTTTCATATAACTTCAAAATTAGATATGATAATTTTAAAAAAAATCAATGAATTCCTCGAAAACTGAAAGAAATTAATTAAAATAGGATAAAAAAAAATATGATACTTCCTAATCATCTTGAAACCTAATGGGTTTATCAATTTTTTTGAAATGTAAGAAAATATTTAGTTAAAGCTTTAAAATTAAAAAGAGTAAAACTAATAGTAGTAAAAAAAGGAAGGTGATTTTGGGGTAAAAATGGTGACAATGAAAGTGAGAAGCTTAAATGGAGATGACAATGAATTTTTGAAGAAGAAAGAAAAAAGAAAGATAAAAAATAAAAAGAAAAAAAAGTTAAAATAATAAGAAAAATAAGAAAGTATATTTTATAATAAAATACTTGTAAAAATAAAATTCTATTAGTTATTTTAGGGTTGCTTGATGAGTCTAAGATTTCGACTCATTTAGGGCTTTGTTTTCATAGTTTTGTTGTCCTCAATGCCTAATTTATGCTCTAAGCTGATGTTAAAGTATTTATTTGCAGCAACGAAGGCTAAGGAGCAAGGCAAGGATATTATCAGGCAAAAAGGAGCAAAAAAGTTGAAGAAGTTGAAGAAAGGCAGTCCTGGTGATCGCCAAGACCACTCGGCAAACCGTCGAGTGGCTCTTTAGCTCGCCAAAATTTCCTGCGTTTCAGCCTTGGGGAAAAACCTACTTGGCAAGGGAAATGGACAGTCGACGTACCACCGAACAAATCGGTGACCTCGACCCTGATCGCCTAAAGTCACAGAAGCCTGAGGATAAAGAGCCAAGGCAAACTGGCGATGGAATGGAGCAATTGGCGCGTCGCCGACTCGGTCGGCGATGCTCGACTTACTTCGCCTAATGGTCCTAAAAGACAAATTTGGGAAACTATAAATTGAAATTTAAAAAGCAGAAAGAAGATATTGAGTCTGGGGAATCATGTCTTGAATCGAGTCTGGAGTACAGTTTTTCCTGAGAAGTTTTCCATTTATAGAACTTAGATTTTTTGAGACTTTGTTTTGAGGAGTTTGCAATTGGGTTTTTGAATTAAGTTGATTTGAAGCATTGTAGAGATTTGGGAACCATTACCCAGTTCATGGATAACATAATTGGTAATCGTTTCTTCCTTTTTATGATGTGTGGCTAAAACCTCAATTCTTGGGGTGTGATCATGTGATTATTTTCTTTAATTAGCTTATGTGTATTGTTGTTTACTCATTTAAATGCTGATTTGAAGTGGGTTTAATTGATAGATGTGTATTAATCTATGAATTTTAGTTGCAAATGCAATTCTAACTTAATGTTGTGGGCTTGCTTGAGAAACATGTTCTAGAACTAAGGTTTTTGATTGATGATTGTAGTGATCGAGTTGTTGTGGGTTCAGCTCGAGAGAGTGAATCTTAACTCGATCCTACCTATCTAGCTCGAGAGAGTAGATGAATTGAGGTATTAGGTTGCTTATAGTGTTACGCTTGTCGAGGTTTGACAGAACTCACTTGATTCACAACAGTTGTTCGACAGAAAGCTATTGTATCTATAGTCTAGCCTACCCACTGAGAATCAACAATTGTTAGTAAACTCTAATTATCCATATAGCGATATTAGCCTATAATCGATTACATCCCTGAGAATTCTTCTCTACTTATTGATTCCCCTATTTTCGTAATTGTTGTAGTTGCTAACTGACAAACCAATCCCCCATCTGACATTAGTGTCAACCCCTTTGATTTACCTTAATGATTTCGATAATTTCTATTCCTATAACCGATTAGACCACATTTATTACTCCGTAATTGAATTCAAAGTTGTACCGCTCCCTGTGGGTTCGACCCCAACTCTTTGTTGGGTTTTTATACTAGATTACGATCACCTACACCTAGTATTGGATGAGGTGTAGTTGAGCGTTTATCAAAAATGGCGCCGCTGCCGGGGAGGGGTGTTTAAATTCTCTTGCTGAAGTTTCTTTGTGATTTTATCCTGTTGTAGTTGAACCTATTTACTATTTGCTTGTTGTTTGTTGCCTTTTGTTAGGTGACGAAATGAGTGTCAACGGAAGCAATGCCAACCAGCTGGGCCAAAATGACAACATCGGTAACTTGAACGATGTGAATGAAGTACATTTGGGTGGTGTAGGTGCTATAATATTGCCTCAAGTCGAGGGAAATGCTATGTTCCAAGTGACAAACACGATGTTGCAACTCTTGCAAATGAAAGGGTTATTTGGACGCTTGGCTCATGAGGATCCCCATGACTATATTCGAAATTTCGTGGACGTTTGTGGTCCCTTCTCTTTCAAGAACATATCCCAAGAGTTAGTTAGACTCCGATTGTTCCCTTTTTCACTGATGGGGGAGGCAACCAAGTGGTTGACCGACCTACCAAGGGACTCCATTACCACTTGGGATGAACTTACTGAGGCGTTCTACATAAGGTTCTTTCCTCCTTCAAGGATGATGTCATTGAGAGATAATATCCAAGGTTTCAACTGCTTGGACGGTGAGATAATCCACGAGACTTGGCTGAGATTTCAGAAATTATTGCTTTAATGTCCGACTCATGGGATTCCAAACAACATGTTGTTACAACACTTCAATGAATACTCAAATAATAGGTTTCATGCTAAAAAAATAGACATGAACAATCAACTCAAGAATCTCAATGCATAATATATAACAACTCAAAAAATAGGAATAACAACTCAGAATTCAACAACAAACTCATCTCAAGAATTATCAAAACAAAGGATGTAACCCTAGACTATTCTTTACTAATAGAAAGTAGATGTAGGGCGTGAGGAGCAACCCAATCCATCACTATTATAGCCTTACATACCTAGGAAGAACAAAAATTCTTGGTGAAATCGATGAAATTCGAAGAACATTAGAAAACCCTACCTTTTCTCCTCTTAAATCCTTTCTCTAAGTCCTTGAAGTGGTAAAGAACGTAAAATAAAGTTTTTGACACTGTTTAGACCCTTAATTAGGTGAAAAGAATCGTGGTTTAGGCTTAGAAAGGGTTGGAAAAGACTAAACTACCCTTCTAAAAAACTGACGAAAAACCTTCTACGGGTCAATCTATGGTTCGTGGTTTGTTCTACAAACCGTAGATCCCATCCGTGGAATTTATATTGAGTTTTGGGTTCAAAATTTCATTCTACGGGGCCAAACTACGACCCAAAGTAGTTTTTACGGTCCGTAGAATGGATCCATAGGAATTGGATCCAAAAATTTAGACATTCTAAAGTTTTTGATGGTTGGATAGTAGGGGCCATAGATTAACTTACGATCCATATGTTGGATCCGTCGTTCACAGACTTAGAAAACTCTGATATGATAGTCTCTGGTAAAATGACCATATTATTTCACTCCAAACTTGAAATAAGGAATACTTGGTGCGTTGGAAAGAGGACTCAAAGACATTCAATTTGATAGGTCTTGACCACCTAATTCATTATGTATTGGGAGATATGATCGTTCAACGTTGACCTAAGTAGAATCTTATGTCTTGGCCACCTAATTCAACTCTGTTCTAAGGGGTTCATGTGACCTTATGTCATATCCAAATCCATTCGAACACCAAAGAAATGACTTTTTACACATATGAGCAATTTAAGAATCACCCGATACGATTTTACATACAAATAAAGAATGATTTGGGCCTTAGCTTAAAAATTTTCAGGGTGTTACAAAGTATTTCTCACTACACTCTTAGTGGGATTCGACCCTAACCTTATTGGATTACTATGCTTTGAAATTGGCCACTTTATCTCAATTGTGGGTGTAGTTTTGGCGACATTTAACTTCTGACGCCGTTGTCAGGGAGTGTAGTTAAGAGATTTATAGTTTGTCAAAATTTATTAATTAGCTCTTATTTTGTGAATTAACAGTGATTGTTGTTTTGTCTATTTCAGGTTTTCCACAGTTTCTAACCGATACTAGGGGTCAAGGATCTCCCATGGTTCCATTTAATCTAGAAATTTAAAGAACAATTAGGCATATGAGTTTCAATTTTGTAATGGGTGATCAGAATAATCAGAGAATAGTAGATAAAGATGTTGCACAAGTGGGGCATATTAGGGCCATTCGACCTCCACCGTTGACTATAAATGTAACCTTTACACATCACTAGCATGATATTGCACTCAGTGGACATGGAAGGATTGTTAATTGGTCTACCTCTTGAAGAACCAAACAAACATCTTAAAGGTTTTGATGAGTTGTGTCTAGCATACAATATCCAAGGTATCTCTCAATAATGTATACAATTATAACACCCCAGATTCGAAACGAGGTGAAATAGAGGTTTAAGGGAAGTTGCAGGTGCCATCCACGATCAGCCACCCACGGCTCATGGACAAACCCACAGACCATAGGTAGGGGTCCGTGGATTGACCACCTTGGGTGAACTTAGGATCTCCTGACCACGGCCTGACGAATGGTCCGTCGGTCAGACCATGGACTGTGGTCGAGGGTCCATAGGTCGAGGCTCCAAAATCGAGTCCCATACAAGGAACCATGGTTGACTAGAACGTACCGTGAGTTGATCGACAGTCATTCGGTCATGATCTCGTGGGTCAAGAGTTGGTAGTTATGGCATTTGGGTCTTTTCCTATTTTAATTAAATTGAAGTTGTGTCGTTTTGCCTAAGTCTAAACCACCTATATAAGTATTTTTAACCCCCAAAACTGCTCATTCAAGTCATTCTCTCAAATCCCAAAAGAAAACCCAAAACTTCTCTCATAAATTCTCTCTAGAAGTTGGAAGAAAAAGGAAGAAAGTTGAAGCTAGGTCAAGTTCAAAGTCTCCAATATTCAAGATTTTGTGGGCATTGTGACTAAGGTATGGTGTATTTTCATCCATGGGATCCTTCCTCTCATGGAGTCCCCTAGAATTCCTCAATTTGATGAAGAATTCCCCAATTCTAGCTAGGGTTTCTTCCAATGTTCTGGGTTATGATGATTGTTGATCCAATTAAGTGGATTGTGATTTTTTATGATTGAATTAGTAGAATTACATGTTATTATAATGAAATTAAATGTATCCATGCCTATTCCATGATTATAACCTAGAGTTGATATAATTGGGTTGGTGTCATGAACGGGAAATTTGTGGGTTTAGGCTTGTCCTTATAGGATTGATGAATTATGATTAAAATTTATTGATAATGAAGCTTAGATGATGATCATGTGACCTAGGGCTTTGAGAGTAAAGCTTATGGTGTGAATTGTTGGTAATGGATGTTATTGTTGAGGAAGGGATACTTCCCACATGAATTGTTTAATTATGAATGTATGAATGTGAAAGGCTTTCTCACATTAGTGATTCTAGGTTAAAAGGATTTCTCACCTAAAATGAATCTACACTAAAAGAATATGTAAATGATGAGGCTAGATGCGACTACCCTTGACCTCCGTATGTGAAGGATATGAGGTAATTTCCCATATTCCTTAGAATTGAACAAGAGGTGAGTCCCCACGTTCCTACTATGATTGAATGGACATGAAGGCGAGTACACATGCTCCTTATGAAATGATGTGGAGGCGAGTACCCGTGTCATATGATGTGGTTGTGGAGGTGAGTACCCATCTAAAAGTAAGTAAGGAAAGAGGCGAATACCCATTAGCCTTTGTAAGTTAGGCAATGATGTGAATCCACATGTGTTTAAAAGTAAGTATAAACTATGTGAATTGTCTTATGAAGAATGAATAGCTTGGATTGTTGCTTGAAGTACCTTCGATGAGGTAAGTTGACTAAGAGGTGATGACCCAAGTCTTGACTAAGGATGAGTAAGGTTGCTTGAGAAGTATTCCTTTCTTATTATGATATTGATGTATGTGCATGATTATGCTTATGGTTTATATTGACTAACCATGATGTTTATGTTGTTTATGCTAGCTATCATATTTAGTACTTAATTGTACTAACGCATACTCTTTCCTACATTCTTATCAAATATAGGGTCTGACGACATAGATTCCCACACTCATGGCTAGTGTAACACCCCGTATTCAAAAACAGACCATAGTGCATATTTCTAGAAGTTGCAGGTGCAACCCACAGTTGCCACCCACGGACCGTAGGGTGACCCACGGCCCGTGCCGGTGATCCGTGGTTCGCAACTACGACCCTCTCCTCAGAAACCTCCAGAATTTTCTCTAAGGGTCGACGACCCGCGGCCGAACCTACGGTCCGTAGGCCAGGCCACGGACCGTGGTCCTGGTCCGTAGGCCAGGCCACGGACCGTGGTCCTGGTCCGTGGATCAAACCTTAGGAAACCAGTAGCTCCTCCCTAAAATTTGGCTAAGTTTTGACCCACGGCCGAACCTACGGTCCGTAGGTCATGTCACAGATAGTGGTCCGCATCCGTGGATCGATGCCCCTTATTTCAACCCCCAGTCACGATTGACGGTTGATTAGTACGGACAGTCAGTTAATCGACGGTCCGTCAGTCCCGTCTGTCGGTGACTCCGACAACAGTTAAGTCACGGGTCTTTTGGTCTTTTCCTTATGCGTTGGACCCCTAAACTACGTCGTTTTAACCCCAAAGTACGTGGTTTTGGTCAGTTTTAGCCTAGAAACATAACTAGACCTAAGTCAAATCATTCATCAAAACTTAGAAAAATTAGAGCGTAAAGGAGTAAGAGGTCGAACAACCCTAGTTCAAGAACGCAGCAAGAATCCACCAGTTCAAGCCCTGAAACTGAAAGATTTATCCGTGGAATTAGTCGCCAAGTATGTGGGATTTCACTAGTGGGTTCCTTTCGCCCATTAGGTCCCTAGACTTCAGTCAAATTCTTCATTCCCTATTATTAACTAGACCTAGGGTCTCTAAAACTTCAGTAGATTATCATAAATCAGTTAGTTTAATGTTCCAAATCAGATTATCATGTGATTACTTGGTTTCTAGCATAAATTTCAGAACCCTAGCTATGTAGTTCTTTAGTTCTTGAATTACACATGATAGGTTAGATATTTCAGTTATTTCAGATATATATGCCTTAGTTTTTGAATGAGTCATTATCAGTATATTAATGTTGCATATCAGTTTTGAGCTATCCAGTATATTACAGTAATTCAGTCATAATGTGTTAATCACGTAATCAATTGGGAGTAACGTAATACCGGGTTGGACTAGGGCCAGTCACCCATATAGTCCTAGAAATACGAGCCACGTAGGTTGTAGGTCCCCTCTGTGGGCATCATTTAGTGATCACGTCAGTCATGCCTTTATATCTGTGGCAGGGTATATTGGGTCATCTCGATGGGCGTATACATTGGACTCCACATTTAGCTCATGTGGTTTTATTATCGGTTTTTAGTAACTCCCACTATTCAGTCAGACTCTATTGCATTGACCAAATTTTTAGTACAGTCAGTATTCAGTCTCAATATGTTATAAATTTGGTCATTGCATTCAGTATAGCTCACTATTCAGTATCTAGATCATGTTCAGATTATACTCTTGCTTTATTGCTTGGTCAGTTATATCTTTATTTCAGCTTTACTCTATCCGGCATGCTCAATACCTTTCAAGTACGGATGCATACTCTGCGCTACATCTTCTCGTGATGTAGGTCTAGGTTCTCTACTTTTTTATCACGCTTAGATCGGTTCCCGATCTCCAGTTCAGTAGTATCAGTGGTGAGTCCTTATTCTTCGAGGACAATAGACACATGTTTTCATTTCAGTTTTTTAGTCTTTTAGTTTCAGTTTTGCAAGACTTAGTTGGGGCCTGTCCCAACACTTCTAGTCAGTTAGAGGCTATTTTTAGACATAGTTAGAATCAACTTAGTATTTTGGGTTTGATATTTCTTTTGTATTAAACTCTCAGATTTGATATATTCAGTGTTAGTATATGGGTATTCCTCATCATTTTAGATTTACTTATGATTAGCTTCCGCATCAGTTATTATTATTCTTAATATGCTCTTGTCATGTCAACAGGGTTAGCTTGGGGTCACTTGTGATCCTAGGTCCCGTGTCTGCATCTCGAGGGTAGCTCGAGGTGTGACAAACTTGGTATAAGAGCACTAGGTTTAAGTGTCCTAGGATGTCTAAAAAGCTGCACTAGGTAGAGTCCTTTTCATGGGTGTGTAGTCACACCACATCTAATGAGAGGGAGGCTACAAAGTGTTCTCAGGAAAAATCTTCATTTTCTTGGTACTCTTATCGTGTGTAAGGTATGATCTAATTCCCTGTTCTAACTTGACATTCTATGTTTCAGATCATGCCTTTGTGTAGAGCAAACACCAGGAATACGAATTTCAGGAACGCAAACGCAGCTCCTCCAGTCCTAGATCAAGAAGTTTCAAATGCAGAGTTCCGGAACGCCATTCAAATATTGGCTTAGAGTGTGGCCAACTAGAACAATCAGCGGGTTCCAGTTCCGACAAATGCTAATATTGGGTCAGCTGCAGTCAGAGTGCGAGGTTTTGTTATGATGAATTCGCCACAGTTCTTAGAATCGTAGGTTGGTGAGGATCCCCAAAACTTCATTGATATGGTCAAGAAGATCTTTGAAGTGATGCAGGTAACTGGGAATGATTGGGTTGAGTTAGCAACGTACCAACTTAAGGATGTGGCTCATATCTGGTATACTCAGTGGAAAGAGAACAGGGTTACAGATGTCGCTCCTATCACTTGGGATTGCTTTAGTGAAACCTTTCTGGACAGGTTTTTCCCAAGAGAGCTAAGGGAGGCAAAAACTTAGGACTTTATAAACTTAAGGCAAGGTAGCATGACAGTCCAAGAGTATGGACTCAAGTTCACCCAACTCTCCAGGTTTTCTCCTCACATGGTTGCTGATTCTAGGGCTCAGATGAATAAGTTTCTATATGGAGTGTCAGACTTGGTGAAAACAGAGTGCAGAAATACCATGTTGCTGGGAGATATGAACATTTCTAGGCTCATGACTCATGCTCAGCAGGTTGAGGGAGATAAGCTTAGGGAATAGGCTAAGGAGAACAAGAAGGCTAGGATTGGAAACTATGAGTATTCTCAGCAGAAGTTGGGTGGTGGAAATTGCTCGCAGTCTCAACAGAAATTTTAAACTCCAGCACCTTCATCAGCTAGTGTTCCATCCTCCAAGTTCTGAAATGATCATAAAGGTAGGGCATCAGGCTCTAAGTCTCAAGGAAGTGTTTCAGGCACTAAAACCTACCCAACTTGTCCTAAGTGTAGTAAGAACCATCCGGGCGAGTGTCTTGCAGGAAAGGAAGGATGCTTTCGGTGTGGTCAGTCTGGTCATAGGTTGAGGGATTGTCCTTCTAAACAGGGTGAAGGACGCAATGCTAGTAGAGCTCAGTCTACAACATCCACAACATCAGCAGGTTTTCCGACTCATCAGGGTAACTCTTCTGGTACAGGTGGCAGACAACGCCAAAATAGGCTCTATGCTCTTCAAGCTCGCCATGATTAGGAATATTCTACAGATGTAGTCACTGGTACGTTACGAATTTTTAATCTTAATGTGTATGCTTTGTTAGATCCAGGGGATACTCTTTTCTTTATTACTCATTATATAGCAGTTAAGTTTGATGTTAGTCAAGAAACTCTCTCAGAACCCTTCTCAGTCTCTACTCCAGTCGCTGACCTAGTTATAGCCAAACGGGTATACAGAAGTTGCCCTGTCACAGTCTCTCAGAATGTCACCTCAGCAGATCTTGTAGAATTATAAATGGTAGACTTCGATGTCATTCTACGCATTGATTGGTTACATTCTGGTTATGCCTTAGTCGATTGTAGAACTAGGATTGTTCATTTTCAGTTTTCAAACGAACCAATCTTATAATGGAAGGGTAATAGCTTAGCGTCTATGGGTTGATACATTTCTTACCTTAAGGCCAGATAGATGCTTTCTAAGGGTTGTCTCTATCATCTAGTTCGGGTTAAGGATTCAAGCTTCGAAACCCCAACTCTTGAGTCAGTTCCAGTAGTTAATGACTTCCCAGAAGTATTTCTAGAAGATCTTCTCAGAGTTCCTCCTGGAAAGGGAAATGAACTTTGGAATTGATCTCCTTCCAGATACCCAACCTATTTCTATTCTTCCTTACAGAATGGCTCCAGTTGAGCTTAAGGAATTGAAAGAGCAGTTGAAAGACCTTCTACATAAGGGCTTCATCAGACCTAGTATTTCCCCATGGGGTGCACCAGTATTGTTCGTGAAGGAGAAGATGGTTCTCTCAGAATGTGCATTATAGGAAGTTAAACAAGGTCAAAATCAAGAATAAGTATCCTATCCCCAGGATTGATGAATTGTTCGACCAACTTCAAGGTGCTAGTCATTTTTCAAAGATAGACCTCAGATCCAGTTATATCAGCTCAAATTCAAAGATAGTGACATTCCAAAAATAGCCTTCAGAACTCAATATGGTCATTATGAATTTGTAGTTATGTTATTTGGGCTAGCCAATGCTCCTGCATCTTTCATGAATTTGATGAATACGGTGTTCAAGTAGTACTTGGACTTGTTCGTTATCGTCTTTATTGATGATATCCTCATTTACTCTAGGAATAATGAAGAACATGCGAGTCATTTGAGGCTTGTCCTACAAACTCTCAAGGATTGCCAGTTATTCACTACGTTTAGCAAATGTGAGTTTTGGTTACGATCAGTTTCTTTCCTTGGGCATATAGTATCCAACGAAGGGATCCGAGTGGATTCCCAAAAAATAAAAGCAGTGAAACAATGGCCTAGACCTACCTCTCCTACAGATATCAGAAGTTTCTTGGGTCTAGCAGGCTACTACAGAAGGTTCGTGGAAGGATTTTCATCCATAGCCTCTCCATTGACTAAGTTGACTCAGAAAAAGGTTAAGTTTCAGTGGTCAGATGAATGTGAGAAAAGCTTCGCATAATTGAAAATTAGGTTGACTACAACTACTGTTTTGACTTTATCAGTGTGTTCAAACAGTTATGTTATCTCTTGTGATGCATCAACATTCGACCTAGGTTGCGTGCTGATGCAGCAAGGTAAGGTTATAGCATATGTTTTTAGACAGCTGAAGGTGCATGAGAAAAACTATCCGACTCATGACCTCGAGCTTGCAGCAGTGGTGTTTGCACTTAAGATCTGGAGACATTACATGTATGGTGTTCGTGTAATTTTGTTCACCGACCATAAAAGCCTTCAACATGTGTTCACCCAGAAAGAGTTGAATCTTCACCAGAGGAGATGGCTTGAGTTCCTTAAGAATTATGACATGAGTGTACATTACCATCCTGGTAAGTCCAACGTAGTAGCAGATGCCCTTAGCAGACTGTCTATGGGTAGTGTAGCAGATATTGAGGAAGAAAGAAAAGAACTAGTGAAGGATGTTCACAGGCTTGCTCGCTTGGGAGTTCCCCTTATGAGCATATCAGATGGTGGTGTGATAGTTTAGAAAGGGTCAGAATCTTCATTAGTAGCGTAGGTTAAGGAAAAGCAAGACAGTGATCTGATATTTCTTGACCTCAAAGGTGCAGTCGACCAATAGAGGGTTGAGGTATTATCTCTAGTGGGAGATGGTGTGCTTCGCTATCAGGGTCGACTATGTGTTCCTAATATGGGAGAGTTTAGACAACATATTCTTGCAGAAGCCTATTACTCCTGCTATTCTATTCATCCAGGTTCAATGAAGATGTACCATGATCGACGGGAAGTCTTTTGGTAAAATATTATGAAGAGGGATATAGCAGATTTTGTGTCTAAGTGCCCCAATTGTCAGCAAGTTAAGGTAGAACATCATAAACCAGGAGGTATGATTCAAGTGATCGACATTCTCACTTGGAAGTTGGAAGTGATCAACATGGATTTCATCACAGGATTACCTTGTACTCACAGACAACATGACTACATTTGGGTGATAGTTGACAGGGTCACTAAGTATTCTCATTTTTTGGCGGTCAAGACTACAGATTCGGCAGAGGACTACACCAAGCTTTACATTAATGAGATAGTCAGGTTGCATGGGTTTCCTTTTTCTATCATCTTAGATAAAGGTCCTCAGTTTAACTCTCATTTCTAGAAGTGATTTCAGAAAGTTCTTGGTACTCAGGTTAATCTTAGCACAACATTACATCCACAAACGGATGGTCAGGAAGAGCATACTATTCAAACCTTAGAGGACATGTTGAGAGCTTGTGTGATCGACTTCATGGGTAGTTGGGATGATAACCTTGCTCATATAGAATTCGCCTACAATAACAATTACCATTTCAGCATTCAGATGGCCCCTTATGAGGCATTGTATGGGCGTAGATGTAGATCTCCAGTTGGTTGGTTTGAAGTAGGTAAAGCAACCTTGATAGGACCAGATTCATTCCATGATGCTATGAAGAAAGTTCAACTCATTAGAGATAGACTTAAGACAGCCCAGAGTCGCCAGAAGTCTTATACAAACGTAAGGAGAAGGGAACTAGAGTTCCAAGTTGATGAGTGGGTTTTCCTAAAAGTATCACCTATGAAAGAGGTGATGATATTTGGCAAGAAAGGGAAGCTCAGTCCTAGATATGTAGGACTTTACAAGATTTTGAAAAAGATTTGTCAAGTGGCTTATGAGTTAGAGTTGCCAGCAGAATTAGCAGCAGTGCATCCAGTCTTTCACATTTCGCTATTGCGGAAGTGTGTGGGTGATCCAGCATCCGTAGTGCCATTAGAGAGTGTGGCCGTGAAAGATAGCCTTCCGTATGAGGATGTACCCGTTGAGATTCTTGATCCTCAGGTTAGAAGGTTGAGAAACAAAGAGGTCGCTTCAGTCAAGGTTTTATGGAGGAGACGGTCTATAGAGGGAGCTACTTGGGAAGTAGAAGCAGTCATGAAGGCCAAGTATCCTCACCTCTTTCCTTCCGATTCCACTCTAGCTTGAGGTAATAGTTCCTCTTCAGTTTTTCAGTCATTCATGCGTGAATTCAATCTTAGTATCATGTTCCTTCAGTTGTACTTGCATTTTCAGCGTATTTTCTTGATCATGGAACTTAGTTTAGTCAGAAATCAGTCTTAGTATTTAGTGGTAGGGTTTGCAACTCTTTCCCTTCCTATTGAACTAGTTAGTCTTCATTCGAGGACGAATGTTCCCAAGGGGGAGATAATGTAACATGCCGTATTCGAAAATAGTCCTTAGTGCAGATTTCCAGAAGTTGCACGTGCAACCCACGATTGCCACCCACAGACCATAGGGTGACCCACGTCCTTTGATGGTGGTCCGTGGTTTGCAACTGCGACCCTCTCCTCAGAAACCCCCAGAATTTCCTCTAAGGGTCGACCCACGGCCAGACCTACGGTCCGTAGGCCAGGCCACTGTCCGTGGTCCTGGTCCATGGATCAGACCCCAGGAAACCAATAGCTCTTCCCCAGAATCCCAGAGAAAATTTGGCTAAGTGTTGACCCACGGCCGGTCCTATGGTCCGTAGGTCAGGTCAAAGACCGTGGTCCGTATCCATGGATCGATGCCCCTTATTTCAATCTCCAGTCATGATTGACGGTTGACCAATATAGACCGTCAGTCGATCGACAATCCGTCAGTCCCATCCATCGGTTACTCCGACGACAGTTAAGTCAGGGGTCTTTAGGTGTTTTCCTTATGCGTTGGAGCCCTAAATGACGTCGTTTTAACCCTAAACTACGTGGTTTTGGTCAGTTTTAGCCTAGAAACATAACTAGAACTTACCTAAGTCAAATCATTCATCATAACTGAGAAACATTAGAGCGGAGAAGGGGAAAGAGGTCAAACAACCCTAGTTCAAGAATGCATCAAGAATCCACCAGTTCCAGCCCTGAAACCTAAATATTTCTCTGTGGAATTCGTCACCAGGTATGTGGAATTTCACTAGTGGGTTCCTTTCGCCAATTAGGTCCCTAGACTTCAATCAGATTCTTGATTCCCTATTATTAACTAGACCTAGGGTTTATCGAACTTCAACAAATTATCATGAATTAGTTAATTTAATGTTCCAAATTATATTATCATGTGATTACTTGGTATTTAGTATAAATTTCAGAACCCAAGATATGTAGTTCTTTAGTTCTTGAATTACACATGCTAGGTCAGATATTTCAGTTATTTCATATATACATGCCTTAGTTTTCGAATGCGTCATTATCAGTATATTTATGTTGCATTCTCAGTTGCATGTCAATTTTAAGCTATCCAATATATTACAGTAATTCAGTCATAATGTGTTAATCAGATAATCAATTGGGAGTAGTTTAATACCGAGTTGGACTAGGGTCAGTCACACATATAGTCCTAGAACTATGAGCCACGTAGGTTGTAGGTCCCCTCTGTGGGCATCATTTAGTGATCACGCCAGTCATGCCTCTAAACCTATGACAGGGTATATTTTGTCCTCTCGATGGGGAGTATACATCAGCCTCCACATTTAGCTCATGTGGTTTTATTATCGGTTGTTAGTAGCTCCCACAGTTCAGTCAAACTCTATTACATTGACCACATTTTCAGTACAGTCAATATTCAGTCTCAGCATGTTATAACTTTGGTCATTGCATTCAATATAGCTAAGTATTCAGTATCTAGATCATGTTCAAATTATACTCTTGCTTTATTACTTGGTCAGTTATATGTTTATTTCAGCTTTACTCTATCCTCCATGCTTAGTACGTTTCAAGTACTGACGCATACTCTGTGCTATATCTTCTCGTGATGTAGGTCCATGTTCTCAGCTTCCGGATCACGCTTAGATCGGTTCCCGATCTCTAGTTCAGCAACATCAATAGTTAGTCCTCATTCTTCGAGGACAGTAGTCATGTTATCATTTCAATTTTTCAGTGTTTTAGGTTCACTTTTACTAGAAATAGTTGGGGCCTGTCCCAACACTTCTAGTCAGTTAGAGGCTATATTCAGGCATAGTTAGAATCAACTTAGTATTTCGAGTTTGATATTTATTTTGTATTAAACTCTCAGATTTGATATATGTAGTGTTAGTATATGGGTATTCCCCTTCATTTTAGATTTACATATGATTAGCTTCCGCATCAGTTATTAGTACTATTAGTATGCTCATGTCATGCCATCAGTGTTAGCTTGGGGGTCACTTGTGATCCTAGGTCCCGTGTCTGCGTCTCAGGGGTAGCTCAGGGTGTGACAGTTAGCTTTGTTGTTGATCAAGGAAGTGATGATTTGGTGACTCCTTATTGTGTTAGTTGATGTGATCACCCTTTTCTCTTATGTCTTTCTTTTATGTCTTGGACTATCGTATGGGCTGCGTCCCAAGACTTTATTCATGTTACTTAGATGGTTTGAGACAATGATGTTAGACTTCCACTCATTTTATAAAAGTTTTTGATTGTGTGGAAATGTTATAAAATTTCGCACCATTTTTATAATCTTATGTTATGATATGCTAAGTGGCTTGTATAAGGCCTCTCGGAGTCTTGCACGCCTTGTTACATCTAAGGGGTACCTCTGGGTCGTGACCACACTAGAAGTTGTTCCAATTCTCTTTGACTAGCGAAGCAACAACATAGTTAGCAAACTTACTAGAAGCATCTATCACTACCTAGATAAAAGTTCACAAAAACATTCTTGGAGAGGTTCTTTTTTCAAAGTAAACATATGTAGCTTACACCTTGTTTGGATGGTTGTTACCCTTTAGATTGTATTGTATAGTTAGTTTAAATTCCATGTTTGTTTTACTTGTTACTTAAATTGTATTGTATCATATCGTCTAAATCCATCGTTAGGTAACGACGAAATCACTCATTTTATGTAACAACCGATTTGGTGTGATCGTTCCTTATCTTATTATTTTTTTCCTATTTTGTCTTTATTTATTATTTAGTAACTATATTTCATCTGTTACTCTACCTTTTTATAGTAGGTCTACCTCATACCTTACTTTTCTTATATATTTATTATTCAAATTAAGGATGTGTGACATTATGTAACGACGGAAAATGATATAATCTATCCAAATATTATATTCATTCAAACATATAGTACGACACAATAAAATGCAATATGATATATTTTGAAACAATACATAACAACCATCAAAACAAAGTGATAGGGATGATATTAGAAACTTCAGTTAAGTACCAGATGAAGCACAATATGTAATGACCCGATCAGTCATTTTTAGAAAGTTTCGTGAATTTACCATTTTATTCCAACTGTATTTGACCCCGAGTCCTTTATGATTGAGTTTTCAAAAGTTGGTTTTAAAGTTTGAGTTGAAAGTTGAGAATTTGGTAAGCTTTAAGTTTGGAAGGCTAAGTTGTTCAGAACGTGGTTTTCAGTGTCTTTTGAAGTTTCGAGTGTTGAAATGGAATTCCATCGAGTCCATCAGCTCCAAAATGAGAAATTTGATCCGTGAGAGTTGTCAGTTACAAATTTTGAGTCTTTTTAAGGATTTGAGGTTCTAAGTTATGAAATTGTGAGATTTTAGCCTTTGGGTTGACTTTGGTCAACATACGGAGTTCGGATGCTTGGATTGAAATTATGAGAGTTCTATTAGATTCAAGGGATGATTTTAGGCTTAGTTGAGGTCTTGGTTGATTTTTGAGAGGTCCCAAGCTTTTTTTTTTAGCTTTTTTAGGCGTTGAGTTAGTATCTTGTGACTTTCAAAGATGCCGGGTCAAGTAGGCCTCAAATTGGTGTTTTTGACAGTTCCATTGAGTCCGAAACGTCGAGTATAATTAATTTACATATGTGCTTTATATGCATGGGGTTCCGAATGAATCATGAGGGTCCTTTTGATGTTTTGAGAGTTGGCTGATTTTTTTGTGCCTGTGTTCTATAACCTTCATTTTGCGATAGGCCATCTGCTTTAGAGACCTCCATTTGGCAAAGATGGGATCGCTAAAGCAAATGACAAGTTTTTGTGGGGTTCACTTAAGCGGACAAGGGCTCGCTTTAGCGATGGTCGCTTAAGCGAAGCCTGGTTCGCAAAAGCGAGATCCCCAATTTTTGCGGGGTTCGCTTAAGTGAACCTATGGTTGCATAAGCACATCAAATGGGGTTTTTGACCTGCCATTTTTGGGGTTTAATCCCCATTTCTCCATTTGTGAGTTTTGAGAGCTTTGGGGTGGCGATTTGGACCACGTTTTCAAGGGAAAACTTTTGGATAACAATTCTTAACTCTAAATCTTCAATTAACCATTATTGTTTATGGATTTATGTGTTTCAATCAAGATTTTTGAAATGAGAAATTTGGGGTTATCTTCAAGAACCCAAGAACATAGTAAATGGTGATTGTGAACTGTTTTTGAGTCCCCTTTCATAGTGATTTTCCCCAAATAACTTACTAAAGCCTTGTGTAATGTTTTCAACTATTAAATTTTATATTCAAACCTTTTTTTGAAATTGTGTTTTCTCTTGATTGACTCACTCTAGATGAGGCAGAGAGAGTTCGCAGATTGGTGAGAAGGTTGACTTTCTTTGTGAGGTATTATGTCTTCAAAGCAGCCAGAGAGGGGGCTTCCTTCCTGTCCATTGTGAGCACCGCCAATGAGGCAGAGTGTAACATCTCACACCTAGAAACGACTATAAAAAATTTAAAATATGAAAATATTGATTTTTGGAAAGAATAAGGAAATCTGGAAATTTTCGAAGTTAAAGAAAGTGAGTTTTTGGCCATTTTCAAACGGCCATAACTCCTAGATCAGAAGGATTTAGGAAAAGATCTTGATATGGTTGGAAAGACCTTGGAGATATCTTTCCAACGCCACCGAGATTTCACGATTTCGACATCGTATGAGTGGGATATGCCTTTCGGGAGTTGGGCTGTTGAGTTGAGGAAAGTCCCAATCCAGATTTAAGGAAGGGCAAAGTAGTCTTTTCTCTAATTAATTTCCTAATTCGTTTTAGGGATTTATTTGGGGTAAAAGCTTATTTTGGTCAGATTAGAATAATTAAATTCACTCTTAGGTCTTGGAGAAAAGAGAAAGGAAGAAAGGACGGGAGAAGAAAGCAAGAATTCGCCTAGATCATCCAAGCTTGCGAGTGGAATTCATCGGGGGTGATCCCTATTAAGGTATGTGAGATTTATTTCGTGTTGGGTTAGTTCACCCACACACTAACTTGTTTCAATTCAGCAATTTGGAGTTGTTACAATGTTAAGAAAGCGAAGTTCTTGAAGAATATTGTTGAATTCTTGTGGGTTGATTGTTGAATGCCTAGTGTTGATTTGATTCGCGTTTCCGGGTTGTTTTTAGAGTTAAATCTATCATGTATTTAGGGTATAATTTATCCAAAGTGTTTGGGGAAAGGACCATTGAGGTTTAGAGGGTTTAGAGATGAAAAACGAAGAAGAAAATCGGGGATTTTCTGGGCAAAGGCTTGGGCCGTCGCGCCTGCCAGAGCGCCACAAAAGTTCCTCTGAACTTTGGCCTCTGGCGCCTCGCGCCAGCCAGAGCGCCAGCCAAAGTCCTCTGAAGTTTGAGGGCTGGCGCCCCGCGCCTCTCAGAGCGCCAGGGACGCCAATTCTCCCAATTTGTTCCCCACCTTTTCGTACTAGTTTCTAAGCGATGTACCTACGTTTTCTAGTCGATTCCAACACTCTAAGGTACATCTAAACATCATGAAATCATCCATAAACTGAGATCATGAACCTTGAATCCAAAATCCAATTCAAGGAAAGTTAAGATCAAAGTCAAAGAAGTTAAGAGTCAAGTCTAGAAGTTAAAAAGCAAGTCAAAGCAAAGCTCTTAAAGTTTTCAAGAGTTTTTATTAAACGTTTTAACTTCGTTTTAAGGCTCAAGTTTCAAGTTAAGTAAAGAGTAAAGAGTTGAGTTCATTTCTCAAAAAGCTATTAGGGAACTAATTATTCCCAAAGAGTTTATAAATGTTTTCACATTTGAGCAAGAAAGGGAACATCGATTCCAAGAGAGCTTTTAAGCTAAGTTTTGAGTAATTATCTCAATTCAAAGAAAGATTTTGTTTTTACAAACATATGAGCTAAAGTATATTTTGGGAGTAGTCTTGAGCACCGATATGGTAATGCGAGTTCATATTAACTCAAGTCTCCATATACCAGGTAGCCATCATGGGCAGTAAAGGGTCATACTTTTTAGATGACTCCTTAAGATGCTTTTAGCATAGACTAGTGGATCCACTAAGTTAAGCGTTTTATATGACGGCAAAGTATAGGACAGTTCTGGCAGCGTGGGCAAGACGTTGTATCACCACTTAGGCTCATAGTGGTGGTTGT
>JAJOOO010001366.1:0-43635 GCA_029582685.1 Solanum piurae | reverse complement strand
ATAAATCACACATTTTATATAAATAACATAACATAAGTTGATTCAAATTAAGATAAGAAGATAGGGAACATCATCCTCAAATAAAAAAGAACATTCATAAAAATTCAACAACACTTATGGAGCATTTCGATTTGGGCATGTATTTCTTTTGTGGCCAAAGTCCCTACATACGGAACACTTATTTTTTCTTGTTGGAAAGGATTCACCAACTCCATGCCGTCTCTTATATCTCCTTCTTCCAGGTTTGCTTTGATCAACATATGGAGGAGGTATTTCTCTCTCTATGGCATCCAAAGGGACAATCCAAGAATCTTTAGGTGGCACCGGGTGAATTTCCTCACAATATGCCATTATGTATTTTTCCACTGAATAATATGGAGAGGAGTACTCATAAATCTGATTTCTAAAATCGGCACCATATTGGGCTCGAAGCGCTGCCATGGCATGTGGACAAGGTATTTTGTCCAAGTCAAAAATTCTACAAGTACAAGTTCTTCTTTGTAGATCCACCGTAACAACATCACCATGACCAGTGACACTGAACTTGTAGTTAGCGATTTGATGAACCAACAACTTGTTACCCGCATTGACATACTTTGATATGTCTTTTTCAATTGAAGGAACAAATCTATTTGAAGAGTTCACCAGCTCCATATGCCTCTGGTGAAATAAAAGTGCAAATCTCTTGTTTATTTCATTAAATAGAGCGACAATGGGAAATTCTCTTTCAACATCAAACATAGAATTCACCAACTCCGCGATGTTTGACGTCATAATGTTATATCTACACAACAAAAAATAAAAATCAATCAAAACACATAAAATTACAATAAAATCAAACGAGATGGTATAGACAATAATATACCTATTTCTCGGGTAAAATTCCCTGCTCCATGTGTGGAATCCAATACGTTCAAGAGTTTCAGCCGCCTTTGGTACCAAATCTCTTATTTGATTGAAATGGTCATTGAATTCACATCTATCATACGCCTTTGCTGCTTTATAAAAATGGGTCACTACCTTTGAATTGTGAAAGTTATTTCGAATATTTTCCCCAAGGTGTCTCATGCAACAACCATAATGAGATGCAGGGTCGATAGTCGAAACCATCTTTCGAATACTTGGATGCCTATCAGAAATAATGCACAACTCATCAGTATCATCTACAAAGCTTCTCATATTTTGAAACAAATATTCATATGAGGCATCACATTCCTTGTCCACAACACATAAAGCCACTGGAAATATATGATTCTCAACATCTTGTGTCACCGCCGATAGCGAAACTCCTTCATACTTGCTCCTTAGAAATGTCCCATCAACGGCTATTACTTTTCTCATTTCTTGAAAACCAGTTATCCAAGCGGCATATGATACAAAGAAGTACTTGAACCACCCATTTTCATCGAGCGACAATGCCGTCTTGCTTCCTGGATTTGCAACTTCAAGCATATAACGGTACGTATTAAGCACTGCATATCCGTGCTCATGTGTTCCCCTAACATTAGACTTAGCATGCTCCATGTCCTTATAAATCTTCCAATAGTTTACCTTACAACCTAATTCTGTGCAGAGTTGATTTGACATGTCTCTTGTGGATGGGCCTTTACCATTGGAAAACCTATTTTCAAAGTACTTACTTATGACTTTTGCCGAGGTATGGGGATTATGGCTTGTAAGATGCTCTGAACCACACGTATGGTACTTTTCATAGATTCTAATGACAAACATGTCGCTACTTGTAAATTTCACAGCCCTCAGCCACCAATTGCACTCCGTTTATGAACACTTAAAAGAAAACACATTACAAGAATTGATCACCTTTTTCAGTCTAAAATCTTTTTTCAAGCAAGCAATTTTCAATGAATTTGCCAGTTCTTCCTTGTTCTTGAATGTCATTCCCTTATAAAAACCAATTTCATCATCTCAAACATTATTCACAGTGATGATTGAGAAGAACATGGAATGTTGCTGCAAACAATAGGTATAGGAGGATTGTGGCTCTCAAAGTCCGGCACATCATCTTTTCCAATTTCAGCATTGTGATTATTCATGTCCACATAATCAAATTCATCATTTAACATATCTTGTTGGTCTTCTTCTAGATTATGATCCTCCTCGATAGGATTTTCATCCACGTAAACTCTTAATATGGGGGATCTCTCTGCTCCTCCCAAATAAACAACCAAATTAGGCTGATCAGTTATTTTAAAAGGTAAGACCTTTTCATTATGAAAAAAATGGGGAATGTAACTCATGACAAAATCTTTCAGTTGACAATTGTATCCACATTTTTCCATGACTAAATTCACAAAATCATCATACAAAATATTTCTTTCGACAGTCATCCCTACCGATCCTACCCGTTTCTTACCATTCTTCCAACGCCAAATATATCAATTTTTCTTCTCGACCCATTCACCACGACAATCAATCCCTACAAATAATCCCTCCATTTATTGTACCTGAAGAAATTAATTAAAAAAAGAATTAGTACTAATGAAGAAATGTGTAAGTCAACTATTCTGTGGCGACATGTAAGCCATATGTTGCTACATATAACTGATATGTTGTGACAAATAAATCACATGTGGCAACATGTGTAAGTTATATGTAGCAATATATGGCTATCCTGTTGGGAAATGTAAGTTATATGTTGCTACATATAACTATTCTGTTGCGAAACATAAATCACATGTTGTGACAAAATATATAAGTCATATGTTTCAACATATATAGCCATTTGTTGGAAATGTGAATGCAAATTATTGAAAAAAATTGTGGCTACCCAGATGATGATGAATGATTTCAAAGAACTGTTAATTTTACTTACCAAAACAATGGTGTGTGAACCCAATCACTTATGAAGTAATTTCAATTGATACAGAACGAAATCTGGTCCAATGATTTGATTAGCTAAATCTGATTCAAGAAGATGAAAAGAGCTCAAGAAGGACCAGCAGCCAAGACCAGACCAACAATGTACAAAAACAAGAAGAAGAAGATGAAGAGAACGGGAAGAAGAAAGGCAAGCAACCAAGCAAGAAGAGAGCAAGAGAGCAAGAACACAGCAGAAGAAGAATAAGAAGAGGAATACGGGGGAAAATGTTTTATTTCCCCCCTTTTGGTACAGCTGGTGGCTTCCCTCCAATTTTGGTTCCCACCAAAATTGGTTAAATTAGGTTTTAGTCATTTATCCTTTTGCCCCTCATTTAATTCAATGGACCAAACTGCCAACTTATAAACTTGAGGGCAACTCCACAATCCTTAATCATTAATCACATAATTGTCACCTACACTCAATAATTAAGACTTATGTCACCGCCCTTTATTTTGACACTTTAATGTCCACCTTTAATTCAAAGCCCCACTTTTCTAACGGTTAAGATATTATTTTATCAAATTTTGATTTCATTTTTTTATATTCAATTTTGGAAAATTGTGCATTGGATATCAAATTGAACGGGTTGATTTGGTTTTGTTTGATTTTTTCTAATTTTGATTTGCTATTTTTAAAACGATTTTTGTATGTAAATGAGAAAACAAAATAAGTATACAGTATAAGATCAAAAATTCTTTGTACTTCTAGACAAAATTATTTATATTTATATGATAAAAAAAATGTTTTCAAGCAAGTTGAGTAACATGCATAGCTCAAGATTTCATCCCTTAGTGCCCGCTCCTTTGCTTGTACTTATTTCTATTGAGAATTTTTTAATAATTTTAATTAAAAAACTCACTAGATACCGTGTCTAGTAATATAAATTCTCAATAAAAAAAAATCCACAGTTCCAGTCAACATGTGATTCAACATTCATAGTCCATTGTTTTCCTCCATACGAACACATCCAGAATGTTGGGTTGATTCTCATAATCCACATGTCGTTACTCATTTTTTTGAGTAAATTAAACATTTGATTCATACACAGCCCACTCTAAATCATGGCAATCACCCTTACTGAAATATTATGTAGCTTAATCAAATAGTTAGTTAGTTAACACTGTTCAAAGTTAGTTAGAATGATGAGCTTAATTAAGCATTGTGTACAGAATCAGTTGAGTTAGTTAGATAGTCTAGATATTTTTACTTGATCCATACATGTGTATATATACATACAACATTACTTGGAATAAGATACTTTTCTTCTTCCCCAAACAATCTTCTCATTTTCATTCCTCCTCTCAAACTTACTTTTATACAGTTCATGTGACCTCCATTAATAGATGTCTGATGAGCTCAATTTATCAGTTCTCAACATGGTATTAGAGCTCGGTGTAATCATCACCCAAGATTATTTCACATATATTTCAATCTCCTCTCGAGAAGTCACTCGATTCTCATCTAATTTTCTTTTTTTTTGTTCTTAATCTTCTTTGCTTATCATCCTTGGCGGAAACCAATCCACCTAATGGAACCGATCCACCGTGCATTGGAACCAACCCACTCTACATTCGTCCGGCGGAAAGTGTTGGATCTACACTAGTGCCATCAGTTTTCGATGGCACTGCAAATCCTGGAGGCGAGGCATCCTTTGAGGTATTTCAGTCAAGAACAAAATGGGATTCATCATTGGAAATTATGTGAAGCTACCTTCAACAAATCCTACTTACAATCAATAAGAAAGATGTGATGATATGGTCGTTTCCTGGATTTTGAATTCACTCTTCACAGGCATCACAGATAGTCTTCAATACGTCAACAATGTAAAGGAATTGTAGCAGGAGTTGGAAGACAGGTATGATCAACAAAATGGAGCAAAACATTATCAAATCCAACGAGAAATAAATGATCTAACCTAGGGTACTCTCGACATCACTAGTTACTACACAAAGCTGAAGAAATTGTGGGAAGAGCTCAATGCTTTGGATGGTAGTATTCTGTGTAATTGTGCATGTGCGTGTGGAGCAAAGGATAACTCACACAAGGCTGAACAAGACAAACAATTAATCCAATTTCTTATGGGGTTGAATGAGATTTACATTGTGGTTAGAGGGAGTATCTTAATGGTAAATCCTCTACCAACTATAGCACAAAGATTCTCCATTCTCATTCAGGAGAAAAAATAGTGTGAGGTCAGGCCATCAAATCAGTCTATCATTGAATCTACCTCTCTAAACGTTGGAGCTCACAATGCATGCATAAATCAGTCCAGGACAAACTACACTCAACACACAAACATAACAACTCGAGAGGCTACTACAATCAACACCAAAACCCTGGCTCAAGTGAAAATCAATCTTACAGAACAAATAAGTCACAGACAAATAGGTCCTCTCAATTGTTTTGTGACTATTGAAAAAAGCAGAGGCATACTAAGGACAAATGCTATCGATTGCATGGATTTCCAGCAGACTTCAAATTCACCAAGGGAAGAAATATAGGAACAACAACACATGCTCATGGGACTAGGTCTGAGCCTAACTATCAGAATCAAGGCCAACACCTCATAAAGGATAAGTATAATCAACTGATGCGATTTCTGGACAATTTCTAAGTGGAAAATGTTGCTGAGGTCCCTCAAAAAGATGTTGGTGGAACTACAAACTTTGCAGGTATATTGGCTTGTTCTTCTCATAAAGAGTTAATGAGTAATCTATCATGTAAATGTTTTAAATCTTCTGCTGAATTATTGGATTCTAGATTCTGGTGCTTCAAATCGCATATCCTCAGACAAAAAATTATTGACTAACACTAGACCCTTGCCATATCCTTTTCTAGTCACCTTGCCTAATGGTTACAAAGTGAAAGTCACATAAATAGGTGATGTTGTCTTGAGTCCAAGATTGACCTGAAACAAAATACTTTTTGTCCCTAGTTTCAAATATAACCTGATTTCTATTCACTCCTTAACAATGCAATCTAATTTCATTGTTAATTTTTCAACTCATACATGTATGTTGCAGGCTCCTTTAATAAAGAGGCCTTTGGAGCTTGGTAAATCAAGGAATGGTTTATATTACCTATGCCTAAAATGTCAGTTCACCAACTCAAGTTCAAATCATGTTCATTCTCTTGCTACTTGTAGCTCAACTTCAAGTCATGCTGCTTGTGATTCAACTTAAAGTCCTAATCAGTTTCATGACTCTTGTAATGATTGTTCCATGTCCAATTGTAGAAACTTTGGTTGTTCTATGTCTGTTTGTAATCATTTTGATAATAAAATTGCTTAATCGTGTACTATGTCTTCTACCTGCTCCTCTCCTCCTAATACTTGTATTGATTATGGAATAATAGATTGGGACATGTCCCATTTGTGAAAAATGAGAAACATATCCAGCTTTCCAATAAAGTTTGCCTTTAAATAACCTTTCACTTGCACCATCTGCCCCATGACCAAATAAACAAGAATACATTTCCCTACCAACATTTTATTCTCATCCAAACCTTTTGATCTTTTGCATTTGGACTTGTGGGGACCCTACTATATGCCTACACATGATCACTATAAGTACTTCTTGACTATAGTTGATGATCATAGCAGATCAACTTGGGTGCACCTTTTGAGCTGCAAAAGCAAGACTCTACAAGTCATCAAGTCCTTTGTCAAATTAAGAGAAACTCAGTTTCATACAACCATAAAGGCCATTAGGTCAGACAATGGGCAGGAATTCACTAGTAAAGAAGCAACCCATTTCTATCAGTCCAAAGGCATTGTTCATCAAAAATGAGGTTCATACACACCTCAACAAATTGGTATGGTGGAAAGAAAACACAAATACTTACTTGAAGTTGCTAGATCCCTCATGTTTCAATCCAAAGTGCCTCTTAGGTACTGGGGAGAATGCATCCTCACAACCACCTATTTGATCAATAGACTACCATGTGCCATTTTGAAAGGAAAATGCCCTTATGAACTCATGTACCAAAAGAAGCCTACATACTCTCACCTCAAAACTTTTGGGTGTTTGTGCTACCCTACAGTCACCGAACCTCATAAAGATAAATTTGAGCCTTGGGCCACTCCTTATGTGTTTGTGGGATACTCTTTTCACACTAAAACAAGGTTCTCAATCTAGCTACTAAAAAAAATACATGTCTCTAGAGATGTTAATTTTCTTGAACATATTTTTCCTTTTGATGTTTCCTTTTTTCCATCTACTTGTATGCCAACTGCTGCTTTACCCTCTTCCTGGGAAAATGGTCAAGCTAACACTCAAGACATGCATACATATTTATCTAGTACTAACACTCTTGAACCAACAGGTCAAGTTCTTGAACCCAATGTACCAGTAACATCTCATATGATAACAACAACCTTACACAGTCCCTCCACTCATGGTCTTCCACATCCTCCTCAACTTGTGCCTCACCTGAACTTAGAAGATCTACTAGACATCATGTTAGACCAGCCTATCTCCAAGAATATGTTTGCATTTTGCCTCCCTCAAAGGGCTAAGTTTCTGACCAACCTGCTAGCACTTCTCATTCCTTAAATGCTCTTTTTGCCAACAAACATCACATTCCTTTTACTGCCCTAACACGATGTCACATTGACATAAACTCCCTTTTGGTTAAAGTATACTCTAACTCATTCATACTAATAACTTTTACTCTACCTTTTATCATGACATCTACATAAACTCATCACTTCTTAGTTTATCCATAAGGGAAAATTCCTCATTAATAATTTACCGGGTGCACGACTGCAACAACATAATTTGCCTCATCACTATCTCTCTTTTTAGATTATTATACCTCTGCATGCATTTCTCTAACTCTAAACACTTTTACTATTACTTTTTATAACATCGCAACTCATACTATCTTTTCAGGTGAAATAATATCCAAGCGCTAAAATACACTCCCCTCATAAGGGTCTCACCTAAATAAAGTTTAGAGAAGGGAGTACATCTCGTTTTTAGCTTGAACACACAATTCATATGAATAAGAGTGCATTCTTTTGAATCTCAATACTTAAGATCTCTTATTGGGTTATCTCAAGCCCCTCTGCAGTCTCATGACTTTTTGAAGACTTTTGCTGAGAATAACTCATTGATAAGGATCTAGGATTTGATTTTCAATTACCTTGAGTGTGAGAGGTAGTAACGGATATGAGAAACACACAAGTTTGAATAAGCTTCTTATGACACAGTTCTATTGCATGATTTAGAGTATGAAAGAAGAGAAACTACTCTAAAATGTTTGTAGTCCCTCATTTATAGAAGTGGAAGCCTCACAACCATAAATAAGATCCTACTTGACACGGCTTCATAGGCACCCTAGGACACTTCAACTCTATGCTCTGATACCAAGTTTGTCATACCCTGAGCCTACACCTTGGACGTGGCCGACACTTGAGAACCATTGTTGGTCCCAAGCGAACCCTCATCCTGGATGATGACTACAAGCGGAAAACTAACTCAAACAAAAAATAGGCGCGGAAAACTAACTCAAAGAAAAAAGAGGCTTAAAATAGAATTTGTTCTCAAAATAAAACTCATCTCGAATATCTGAAAGTATTCATTGCAATAATTATAATAGTTTGCAAAACATATTTAAAGGAAAGAAAGTACAGAGAAACTCCTCAACTCTTTTTTTTTAATGAAACATCTACTACTAAAGAGGGATGTCGGGACAAGACCTACGACATCTCAAAATTACTAAACTGGAAGTAAATGTGAAGTTCTCTGGAATACAATGAGTCTCACCAAAAGCTAAATGGAGTGTAGAGTGATCTCAATGAAGTGCCTATTGATGATCCAGGACACATGTATTTGCATCATAAAAGGATGCAAGTCAAATGACATCAGTACATTTGAATGTAAGAGTATGTAATATAGACGAAGTGAAAATAACTGAATGAAAGGACTGCAACATATAAGACATAAAATCAACTGAATGTAAAGGGTTAAAGGAATGAATCATTTAAACTTTAAAAAAATACTTACTCATCTCTGAAACTCAACATAATTGACATATAAAAATACACTTTAACTCTATTAGAAGATTCTCTAACCAACAACCATCACTATGAGCTACGTGATGATACAACGGCTTGTCCACACTGCCAGAACTGTCATACATCGTGCTGAAATATAGGACACCTCAACTAACATAAACCCAACTGAATGTAAAGGATTAAAGGAATGAAATCATTTAAACTTTATAAAAATATTTACTCATCTCTGAAATGCAATATAATAAGTGATATATAAAAATACACTTTAACTTTATTGGGAGATTCTCTATCCGACAACCATCTCTGCCAGAACTGTCTTATATTGTGCCAGGATATAGGACACCTCAACTAAGTGGATCCACTAAGCTCTGCTCAAAGTCACTAAGGATATATCTAAAAAGTATGATCATGTACTCATGTTGGCAAGACATGGTTTATGGGGGCTGTGAGTTGTCTGAACTCTCCCCCGTATCGATGCTCAATACTACTCCCAATAATATATATACTCTTGCTCAAATGTATAAAAACATTGCTCTTTCTCTAGTTTGAGATAATTGCTCAAACTAACCTCTTAAAAGAGGTAATTGCTCTGAAATATCTTTAAAACTCATTGCTCATTTATAAAATAATGTTCTCTTTGTTCAAAGTAAAATTACTTTCTCTGAGTTGAGATAATTACTCAAAAAAAGCCTCTTTAAGAAGTATTTGCTATGTACATAATCTTTCTGAAAACTCTTTTAACTTTTCTCAATAAAAAAGGTCTACTTTTTTCTTCATAAATAGAATGGAACATTTGGGAAATACTTAGTTCCCTTATACTCTTTCTCAAACTCCACTTTAGTTCCTCAAAATTCAGTTTAACCAATAACATTTTGTTTAAAAGATTCTCTATAATAATTCAGTGAATACTCAAGAATAAGGTTCATGCTAAAATATAAGTATGAACGAATAAGCTTAAGGATCTCAATAACAATATAGAAAACTCAATACTCAGAACTCAAGAACTCATAACTCAACGATACTACTCATCTCAAGAATACTCAATTCATAGGGTTCATGCTGAAATATAGACATGAATGAACCAACTCAAGAATCTTAATGCATAACATATAACAATTCAATAATTAGGAATAGAATTTCCAAAAGAATCAGGAACTCAAGAACTCAAAATCAACTCATCTCAAGAATACTAAAATGTAAGGATAGAAACCTAGATTACTTTTTTACTGAATTGAAAGTAGATGTAAGGCCTGAGGATGAACTAGTCCAACACTATGATAATCTTACATACCTAAGAAGAACAAAGTTCTTGGTGAAATCAATGAAACTCGAAGAATGCTTGAAACCCTAGTTTTTCTCCTCTTGGAACATTGCTCTAATGTCTTGAAGTGTTAATGAACGTAAAAGAATTGATTAACACTTTCTAAGCCCTTAATTAGGTCTAAAACGTTGTGGTTTAGACTTAGAATAAGGGTTAAAATGACGTGATATAAGTACCAAACGCATAGGTGAAAGACCAAAAAGACCCACCTTTTAAATTGTCAAGGGGCCTTAAAAGGGAGGTTTCACCGACCGTCTAAGGCTTCACGGTCCGTGAAACACATCACAGGCCTTATAGCCAGTCGTGAAACTTCACTTGTAGTAACGACCTGGTTCCGTCGTTAGGGAAAAGCCAGTGGGGAAAGAATTGGGGCCAGAAAACCTTTTCGTAGTAACTTGAGATTTCCTAGCCTAGTCCAGATTTGGACGAAATCAGAGTCAATGAGGTCTAGGGAAATATGGTAGCAAATGGGAGGTCCAATAGTGAATTTGATCTTATGAGTAGATATCTAAGACGTTAAGGAACCCATACGACTTTACGAAATTGAATTTGGGCGAGTGGAACTCCCGAAAATGATATTAACACGAGCGGGTTTTTCTGAGTGTCGTTGAATGAAGGTGTATTGTGAAAAGGGGGTTTTAAAATTCTTAAAATTGCTCACTATTTTCATGCAAGCCGCTGAGGTGGGATTTTCCCGCCAGGGCGGGACTTACGCGACTTAAAGTCAGAAATAAACCCCAAAAATGTTTTATTCTGTACTTTTTGACTTTGAGAGCTAAGGGATGACCCCAGGAGTTTTCTTGAACGTTTTCCACCATTCTTGAGGCTAAAGGTAAGGTTTTCACTCCTCGATTCCTCTTTTCAATCTGTAGAACTTAGTTTCTTGGGTAATTATTGTTTGGGGAAGGTGTTGATCTGAGAATTATGATGGAAAAAGCCCTAATTTGGTATATTGGGATCATGGGTTTAGTCTTGGGTTATTGGGTTTGTTATAATCTGGATAATTAGACCTTTGATTATTGATCCTTACGTATATTAATTGTTGTAGACCTAGAACAAGCGTAAAGAATCCGAAAAGGGAAGATGCAAATGCCTTAAGGGATTCAAGCTTGGATTCAAGGTAGGTGATCGTTGTGATTTCATGTTGTGTGATGTATGTTTGTCCTTGCTTCATTATAGTACATGTATGTATGCGAATGTTGAATTATTGGTCTCACTAATTGTAAATAAGGATAGATGAATGATGAGTGTCATGAATCGTGACTTGATTGTATGATTTGAGAATATACCTATGATTGCGATTGTGGCTTGTTGAATGGATTGGGTGTTGCATTTCGACACATTAACTTGGATCAGTTGCCACGTTCCGGCATAAATATAGGATCGGTTTCCATGTTTCATCATAAATATGGGATCGATTGCCACGTTTCGACATATACATTGGATCGGGTACCACGTACTGGTACACTAACAGTTTGGGTGTGGGTTCCATGAGAGGACCATTGACTTGTGATTGATATTTTTGTATCTACCTGCTATTGATAAGGTGGAATCGAACATGTTTCCTGATAAGATGATTGATATTGTATATGTTCGGTATATGCTTGTTTATGATATTGTAATTACTTGTTTAGGTTGCACTTCTTAGGATAGCCGTGTGATCCTACCAGTACACTGTGGTTATGTATTGATACTGCATTTGCTTGTTCTTTGTTGAGTATAGTGCATCTTCAGGTGGCTATTGATAGACCTCAATTAGGTGACTTTTGAGCGTGACCGGATTCAAGGGTGAGCCAGTTCTTTCAGGCTGTCATGGATCTATCTTGTTTAAGTCCACTCTTTTCGGACTCAGACTATTTGTTTAAGGTGTTTGTTAGTTTCGGAGTTGTACCCTTTGTTCTTAGACTTGTCGTTAGTAGAGTTTTGGTACAATTACTTTCAGGTTCTAAGGGTATTTCTATATTAATTATATAGTTATTTAAACCTACTTCTGTAGCTTTAAATATGTAGTACTTTGGTTAAGTTGATTAGTTGGGCTGTAGTTTTGGTTCTCCTAACGGAGGGTTAGTGTGGGTGCCACTCATGACGGTCTGGGTCGTGAACAAAGTTGGTATTAGAGCCCTAGGTTCGTTGATCTCATTGTACCAAAATGGAAATCAGTGAGGCCGTGAAAGCCGGGGAAATAGTAATGCAGGTAGAGGAGTAGTGCAACCAGGAGAGGAGGTTGCCTTTCAAGATGACAGGGCTCAGTTTTATGCCTTCCCGGGCAAAATCGAGGCTGAGGGTCTGATGCAATGATCACAAGTACTATTATTGTTGGTGACTGGAAGGCTAAATGTGTTGTTTGATCTAGGTTTTACTTATTCTTATGTGTCCGTGCAATTTGCCTAAGAATTTGATATGATTTGTGATATACTTGATGCCCTCATCGATGTTTCTACCCCAGTTGAAGAGTTAGTCATAGTCACCCTTATATATCATGTTTGTCCTGTTATGTTTATGGATTTTCAGACTTGGGTGATTTGGTTATGCTGGATATGACTGACTTGATATAATCTTAGGCATGACTTGGTTGCCCCCCTATTATGTTGTGCTTAAAGGTAATACTAAGTCGGTAAATCTAGAGATCTCGGGTAGGGAAAGGTTATAGTGGGAAGGGGGTACAAGCCTAAGTCAGCTAAGGTTGTATCTTTCGTTTAGGTAGGAAACTGGTGGGATAGGGTTGTTTGGCTTATTTGGCTCATATTCGGGATATTGAGGTTGAGTCTCCCTTTATTGAGTCTATTCATGTAGTGTCTGAATTTAAAGGAGTGGATTGATACCGGAATGACAAACTTATGGATAAAGAAAGTCTCAATGAGTATACTTGGGTGAAGGGAATTGAAGTATTTTAGTAAGAAAGTGCATATAAAAATTGGGTTAGTCCTTTTGAATTTGATGGGTATACCTAAGTTTGAGGTGTCATGTCAATGAAAAGGTTGAGTTGTAGTGATAACCAGGGATGACCGAGCGTACTAGTGGTAAGAGTGCGTGATGGATTGTGGTGGAATGCAACTATATAATAAGATTGTTGGTTAAGTAAATTGTGTATAGTAATTATGACTTGTAAGTATCTAAGGTTGTGGTTTTCTAATGTTTGGTGAGTAACGTGGTTGTATGGAAAGTTTTAAGAGATGGTGGGACACCACTCGAATAGAATTTAAAAGAGCTAGAGTCATAATAAAGGAAAAATAGTGGGATGTAGTACAACATTTAAAGAGAGGCGAGAGCAAGAATATTTTATTTGATTGCAAAGGCTAAAAAGGTATCTTCTGAGGGGTAGATAATTGGGTTCAGAGATGTGTGATTTCATTCGTTTTGCTGTGGCTATGGTAATAGTGTCACAAGTCCATCCGATTGGTTAAAAACTATTGAAAAAGACTTGAGAAATGAGTGAACAGACATTAGCTCGAGTTTAGTAATGAGTACGGTTGAATTGTTAGCAAAAGATATTATAAGATCGATGGAGATGTGATCAATGATAAGCGAAGATCCATGAATTCATAAGAATCCTCAAGGTATAAGCTAATGTTGATAGATAAGGGGATTGTGTTACACAGTTGAATTTATAATTCAAATTTTTCATTGTAATGTCTACATTCGTGGTGATATATTTTGTCAAGGTATGAACTTGCAAGGTGAGAAATGATCAATTGTATCAGGAATTGAACCTTTGAAAGGATTTACAATTGGTTTGAGACGTAAAGTTTATTACTTTTGATTGTTAAAGTAGCTAAGAAAGGTTTTCATTTAAAAAGTGTTGGTTGAGAGTAAGGTAAATGGTCGGAGTGTTCATGATGGTTGTTAGTATTGAGATCATGGGCTTTAGTGGAATGATGGGAAGAGTAGGTGGAGTCAATTGAGTGGAAATGGTTGATATCGACTCTTTAGAGGAAAACCTTTAGTGTTATTCGATAAATTCTTATGTGACCATCTACTTCATTTTGTACATGGTTTTGACTATGATGCACTAGCTAAGCTCACGTGTGTTTTCACTTTTGTGGGTGGATCCCTAGTGGTGGATCAGGTGTACCGATCCTGCGATGTTTTCTTGGTTGAGTGGGATGATTTGAGAAGATTTGGTTAATTTAGAGGGCATATGTGGTGTTGTCTTGGAGTTGTTAAAGTATTTCAGTAGTTCTACATGTATCACATTGCTTATGAGAATTCATAGAAGAGCTACCATGCGTAATTTTGGTTGTCCGACAATCTTAATATTCATCTAGTTGTCGAGGTAATGTATCGATTGTGTGTGGTTGAATGTGGGGATCATTGGGTCCAATTTTACTGTTCTTAAGGGTAATCTACAATCATAATTACTAAACCTAGCATTTCGATAGTGTTTTTGGAGGGTTGGTATGCTTGGACATATCCCTCGATGAGTATCTGATGTCTAAAGATCAAAATTTTATAACTTAAGCTCATGAAAGTTTATGTTGTGAAAAGGAGATGTTGATAAGAACTATGATTGTTTGGGTATTATGAGTGTGTTAGTGGGTTCAGATTCACTTCTAATGTAGCGAGTATTGATTTAGGATTTTATCATGGTTATTGGGAATAGCTTTATTGTTAGTTAAGTGTGCATACAACAAAAATTATCAGTCGAATATTGTGATGACTTCATTGAGGAATTGTATGAAAGGATGTGTAGGTATTCAATTGGTTGGTTTGGCAATGAAGATTATATCATAAAGTGAGACTCAGATTGGTTAAACAAGACCTTCTCTATGAGGAAGAACCGGTTGAAATTCTTGATCGCAATATCCGGAAGCTAAGGACATGCGAGTCAAGTATCCCCAGTTGTTCAGCGATTCAAGTACTACTCTACCCATACTTTAGCCAGTCTTTCCTAGTTGATCACTCGGGGACGAGTGATGGGTAAATTGGTATCTATTGTAATGACTTAATTCCGTCATTAGGAAAAAGCCAATGGGGAAAGAATTGAGGCCAGAAAACCTTTTCGTAGTAACTTCAGATTTCCTAGCCTAGTCTAGATTTGGATGAAACCGGAGTCAGTGAGGTCTAGGGAAATATGGTAACAAATGGGAGGTCCAATTGTGAATTTGATCTTATGAGTAAATAGCTAAGATGTTAAGGAACTCGTACGACTTTACGAAATTGAATTCCGACGGGTGAAACTCTCGAAAATGATCTTAGCGCGAGCAGGTATTTTCTGAGTGTCGTGGAATGAAGGTGTGTTCTGATAAAGGGGTTTTGAAATTCTTAAAATTGCTCACTGTTTCCGTACAAGCCGCTGAGGCGGGATTTCCCGCCAAGGCGGGGACGCTGTGGTGGGACTTGGGCCGCCATAGCGGGACAGATGTGACTTAAAGTCAAAAATAAACCCCAAAAATATTTTATTCTGCACTTTTCGACTTCGAGAGCTAAGGGACGACCCTAGGTGTTTTTTTGAACGTTTTCCATCATTCTTGAGGCTAAATGTAAGGTTTTCACTCCCCGATTCCACTTTTCGATCCGTAGAACTTAGTTTCTTGGGTAATTATTGTTGGGGGAAGACTTTGATCTGAGAATTATGGTGGAAAAAACCCTAATTTGGGATATTGGGATCATGGGTTTGGTCTTGGATTATTGGCTTTGTTATAATCCGTATAATTAGACCTTTGATTGTCAATCCTTGCGTATATTAATTGTTGCAGACCTAGAACAAGCGGAAAGAATCCGAAAAGGGAAGATTCAAGTACCTTAGGGGATTCAAGCTTGGATTCGAGGTAGGTGACGGTTGTGATTTCATGTTGTGTGATGTATGTTTGTTCTTGCATCATTATAATACATGTATGTATGTGAATGTTGCATTATTGATCTCACTAATTGTAAATCAGGATAGATGAATGATGAATGCCATGAATCATGACTTGATTGTATGGTTTGAGAATATACTTGTGATTGTGATTGTGATTGTGGCTTGTTGAATGGATCGGGTGTTGCGTTCTGACACACAAACTTGGATCGGTTGCCACGTTCCGGCATAAATATGGGATCGGTTACCACGTTCCGGCATAAATATTGGATCAGGTACCACGTACCAGTACACTAATAGTTTGGGTGTGGGTTCCATGAGAGGACCATTGACTTGTGATTGATATTTTCGTATCTACCTGCTATTGATAAGGTGGAATTGAACATGTTTTCTGACAAGATAACTGAAATTGTATATGTTCGGTATATGACTGTTTATGATGTTGTAATTACTTGCTTATGTTGCACTTATTGGGATAGTCATGTGATCCTACCAGTACACCGTGGTTGTGTACTGATACTGCACTTACTTGTTCTTTGTTGAGTATAGGGCATCTTCAGGCGGCTATTGATAGACCTCAGCTAGGTGACTTTTGAGCATGACCGGATTCAAGGGTGAGCCAGTTCTTTCAAGCTGCCATGGATCTATCTTGTTTATGTCCACTCTTTTCGGACTCAGACTATTTGTTTAAGGTGTTTGTTAGTTTCGGGGTTGTACCCCTTTTTCTTAGACTTGTCGTTAGTAGAGTTTTAGTACAATGACTTTCAGGTTCTAGGGGTATTTCCGTATTAATTATATAGTTATTTAAATATGTTTCTGTAGCTTTAAATGTGTAGTACTGTGGTTAAGTTGATTAGTTGGGATGTAGTTTTGGTTCTCCCACCGGAGGGTTAGTGTTGGTATCACTCATGACGGTCTGGTTCGTGACACCTGCTCGACAGGGCTTCACTAAAACGGGGATAACTTTTTACTCCAAACTTGAAATGAGGCATACTTGGTTGCGTTGGAAAGAGGACTCAAAGACCTCTAATTTAATAGGTCATGGGCTTCCTGATTCAATTTATGCTAAGAGATATGGTCATTTGAAGTTGATCCAAAACTTAAAAAGTGGTGGGTGACATGTACGGACCCCTAAACGGACCGTCTAGGGTTTAGTGAAGGGTCCATGGTCCATTTTGGGTTCGTTGACTTGCCTGTTACCTCTCTTTAGTCCTTTTCGAAGTTTGAGGTGTTACACGAACGACTCAAATTTTAAGAGTAGAGTTGTGAGGTGTTATAAAATGATTTGGGTCTTAACTTAGAAATTTTCAGGGTGTTACCATGCCAATGCAACATCCAACTAATAGTACTCAGACCACTTGAAGATTTGGTTACGACTTACGTAACATGCTCATTCTGAATGCTATTGACATAAAAAAATTCATAGTTTCACCCACTACTGAGTTAACTGTAGAGTGCCAACAATCACCATGCAACTTTGGAAGAAAATGCTACAATCGTGTAAACATATTTAGTGATAATTAGGATACAAGTGACTGAGTACTATTGAAATGTAGCCTGCATTTCTTGACGGCATAAATCTTAGTCACAAATGATGATTCAAAATCAATTAGAAACTTACAAATTGCCTGAAGCTTCGACGCCAAGATCTTGGTGGCACTAATAACAAACATTGGAAAAGACGTATGGATGCTACTCCAGAGTTGTATGAATCTCAAACTAATCATACACGTGCAAAACACACATGAGGTGAATCTAGTATTATTAAAAGTGGGAAACTCCAAAATACAATGTTGGATTACCATTTTATTTCAATATTAAACAAAATATTTAATTAATTAAATATTAAATAATATCATATATATTATACTAAATTCTAAAAGTGAGAAGGTGTTAAGTCAAAAGTTGAATCAACTTTTAAATTCAATTAAATGAGAAAGACATTAAGAAAGATGATAATGAATAGAACAGATTATTGCATTATCACATGCCAAGACTCAAGTTTTTCTGCTACATAGGTGGAGCTACCAGCTTTGTTCTCGAAGTACCAAAAGAGTGAAACTTGCGAAAACCACTTATAATAAGTAATCGAGATATAGGTGCTACTTATTACTTTTATAAAGGTCGAAGTCAACAAGCTAGACAGAAGAAAGTAAGATAAAAAGATCTTGTATTCCTAATTCACATTTTCCATCAAATGAAGCATAAGAGAACTGAAAGAGATCACGAGAAAGACGAACCTGAACTTCACTCCAGCTTCCTGTGATGCGTCTTTGATTGTTTCATCGTATTCCCAACCTCCCTGCCATAATAAGAGAGATACTTACATTGTTTAAACAGATATTTATGCTAATATAACAATCTGAGAGAGCATCAAAATCAAAATCATTTAACAAAGTCATAATCTGAAACTCGGTACTCAGAAAAGCAGAATACTGGCTGCTTGCATAGCAGTAAATGAATATAGATTGAACCTCCACATTTTACTTGGTACAAATATGAAATGGCATCGGAAAGAAGTATATAGCTAAAGTTAGAGCATGATCAATACCTTTCGACATGAAAATGTTTGATGTAGAAGTAGAAGCTTGTGACAAAAGAAGTTGTATCTGAAATCTTTTTCCAAATGGCAGAGTAATTAACTTCATTTAACTCACAACGGTTAATCATGGCTCAGTACAAGTTGATATGCATCAGCCATTTTGGAATATAATTAATGTTATCAGAATATATTTTTAGAATATAATTAACGATAAGTCCAAGAATAGAAGAGAACCAAGCTGAGTTAAGCTTAGAGGCAAATGCTCAAAATTATTTCCCTTGAGATACAACTCTTTCAAAGAGGGAGGATAAGGATCCAATATCTTCCAGAAGTCCTCTTCTATTAAATTGCAGTAACTGAGATCCAGATATTCCAATGAACGTAACCCTTCATTCACCTGAGGGAACACAAAGAACACTCCATCTTCTGATTCTTCCTTTTCAAAAGTCAATAGTTTAAGTTTGTTCAATCAGACGATGGAAGACGGAGGTCGTGAGAGTAGAGTATCTTTGGCATCAAGCTCTTCCAAGTTTTCTAAATCATCTATCTCTTCTGGCAAGCTTTCAAGTTTTGCGCAGTTCCACACATATAGGTTCACCAAACCATTCAACTTACAAATGCTACTTGGAAGAGATACAATGTTATTCATGCCACTCAAATCTAGCTCTATAGGATGCATGAGTTTGGAGATGAATCACCGATAATGATGACAAGTCCCTTATCCCAGAGAATGACAATGTAATCTCTATAGGATGCATGAGTTTAGATTCAGCGATTCTGCATTAACATATGGAAACCTCTTAAGGCTTATACACTCATTCAAATTTAATTAACTGGATGAGTTTTCCGCAATACTCCAGGAAATGGTGAACCTCTTCAAGACTCGTACATTCTCTTAGATCCAAATTTGGCATCCCTTGAAATCAGGTGTTATCTTCAGGCTTTTGGAGCCCCATAGACCTAGACTCCGTAGACACGGCAGTTGCTGCTATTCAAAACACAGAAAGAATGATGCAAAATGAGTAAAGTAGTAAACACACATTTTTAGATTATGACTCAACAGGGAATATTAGATATTGTTTATTTTACTTTATATGGAAATTATATGATCAGAAACTATATAAAAGTTATGTTTTTTTTGTTATTAATAAAAGGTAAAATATTTAGCATGTTCTGTTCGGTGCACATTTGAATATTGCAATTGTACTCTTAAGCCTTGACTATCTTTTCTCATTTATTCCTGGTTGTTGATGTGGGAAAGAGCGTGAATAATCTTTTTAAATAATTTTTTAAAGTTTGGTTATTTCTAATTATAGAAGGAGGGATCAATATTACCATAACGTTAGTGTGATCAGATTAATGCATTGTGATAAGAGTATATATATGGTAGACTAGCCTGTACCTAATTCTGTCATACAAACACGAGACAACATAATACCAAGGAAAATAATTAGGGGTGACAAAAGAGTTTCAAAATTAAGAAAAAGTGAGACAAGTCTTAATCATTGAGTAGATGCGATAATCTTATGATTAGTGTTAATGAAACTAATTTAAAACCCTCAAGTTTTATTATTTATACAAAGATCCTATCTTCCCCATCCTTCTATCGACATCATCCCCTCCCCTTTGTAAAGATATGACACCTGGGCCTAACTCAACCCCAAAAGCTAATTCATGAGTGGAGACTTGCCCAAATCGATATATGTAGACCACCAATCCATTTCTCAATCAATGTGAGACGTTTACCCAATCCAACACCCCCCCCCCCTTCCCACTTCACGCCTAGGTCCGACTGGAGTGTGGACTGAGAGCCAAAACAGAGATGGACTTGACTCTGATACTATGTAAAGAGATGACACTGAGCCTAACTCAACCCTAAAAGCTAGCTCATCAAGGGAGGTTTTCCCAAGCCCATATAAGGGGATCACTCGTTCATTCCCCAACAAATGTGGGACTTGTACCCACTCTAACACCCTTCTCCCATCGTTGTCGCTGCCATCACCATCACTTTCTCCTCTTACTCCTCCACCACCTCTGCCACCACCACTTCTTCCTTTTCTTCCTCCATCACCACTACTTCCTACACCACCACCACCACAACTTCCTCCTCCTCCTCCGCCACCATCACCATCACTTTCTCCTCTTCTTCCTCCTCCATCACCACAGGTATACCACCCCCTTCTCCTCCATCATCTCCGCCACAACAACCACCACCTCCTTCTTCGTTGTCACCACCTACACCAACACCTCATTTGCCGCCACAATCACCATCTCCTTCACCTCACTTTCTGACAGAAAATTAAACGATTGTTGAAGTTATCACAACAACTATGCTAAAGTTATTGTAAGAATTTCGACAATTGTTGCAACAACTCAATCAATTGTTGAAGTTGTTGGGAAAATTCAAATAACTGTTGAAGTTGTTGCAGCAACTACGATAGTTGATGTAACAATCTTCATAGCAACTATCATAGTTGATGCAACAGTTATCCTAATTGTTGCAGCAACTATCATAGTTGATGCAACAGTTATCCTAATTGTTGCAGCAACTTAAGCAGTTGTTACAAAAACTATCATAGTTGCTTGATTTTTCCACTTATGAATAGTTTTTCTAAAGCTATTTAATATAATTTATCCTTGACAAATTTCGTAAGTTACATGGATTCGAGGGACGAACTTGGTAGGACATAGTAAAATAATGGTACTACCTTATTGTCAACAAGAGTTAGGTCTTTAAAAATTTTAGAGAAAAGACTCAAATATGATATTTAACTTTGAGAAAAGTCTCATTTATATCATCCGTTAAAAGTTTGAATCTGTGTCATTTTCATTTGAGAAAATGCTTATCTATGTCATTATTATTTGTTAACTCAAATGGAATAGATGAGTCAAGCTTTTAATTAATGCTTAGATGAGCTTTTTCTCAAAGTTTGATGACATACTTGAGTCTTTTCCCTTTTAAAAAATAATTTAATTAATGGCGTGATCGAATCATAATTGACCAGATGTAAAAATGATTTTGCCAAAAGCGAAACTGTTTTTAGTTAACAAATAATGAGATGAATGAACTTTTTCTCAAATGGAAATGACATAGATGAGTCAAACCTTTAATGGATAATCTAAATGACTCTCTTCTCAAAGTTTGATGGCATATTTGAGCATTTTCCCTAAACTTTATATAGTATAAGAGGTCAAACGTGCAACACACATTTCCAAAACTAGTTTAATAAAACTTGCCAAATTTAGAAGAGTTTTTAGTTGGGGTGTTAAATGGGTGGGTTGGGCTGAAATTAAAGCGATTAAAATGTGTTGAATTAGAAATCGAATTGAGTCATGACCCGCTCAAATTTGCTTTGGACTAAAATGAGTTAGGCTCAAATAGGCTAAAAATTGAATTGTACTATGACCCTCCCAATTTGACCCGCTTAATTTCATGAATTTTAACATATTGCTATTTACCTTTTATAACCACAATTGAATTCCAATTCAAGAAAATAAAAAATAAAAACAAGTTCTTGATTTTGAAGTGGAAAGTCAATAAACATTATATCAACCAAATAAACATATTAGAATCATAATTTTAGGAGAAGACGATATACAAAGTATCTCAAATAGAACATTGCCTTTGTTTCATTCCATAAATGATGCAACAAATTCCACCGGAGATTAAGATGAACAAGCCTTCTGGGTTTAAAATTTTCTGGCAATAACTTCCAAGGATATTCATGCCAGATAAGCCAACACAAGTCATTGGACAGGTACTCAATGGAGCCGTCATGGCAATTGGAGTTAGACGACGAGGAGGAGGTTATTCCATAAAATTCGTTCCCATCACATATGCATAATATCCTAAGCTTTTTCATATTTTTCATTGCCTCTTTGTTAAAGCATAGTTTTTTAATATAACTACACCATATTGCTTCCACTGACGTGGTCCCCTGCTAAAAACCACAAATTATAACTTCACATGTCGTGCAAAATTTGCTTTCTTACTCCTCTCATGCAATTTTTGAGAAAACACTTTTTTGAAAAATAAGGTGTTTGACAAATCAATAAAATTGTATTTTTCTGGCCCTCCTTGTATTTTTCCCATTCGAGAATTTTTATCAACAAAAGGTTCCTCAGAGTAAATAGTTGGGTAATATAAGCTTAAAAAATTACTATTTGAGTTATTTGTTCAATTTAATCCAAAGAATATAATGAAAGTTAGATTTAACATATTAAGCAGCTACTAGACTAATTCATGACTTGATAACGTAAGATAAATGAATTTTGATATACGAAAACTCAAAATTGAATATTATATTGCAGTATTCAGCCTACTTAAAGTATTGCTGACCACATCTTCAAAATCTTCAATGTTCCATGGTCTGCTAGGTTTTCCGAAATCTTTTTACATTTTCGCCACATATCTACCCATGTCTTGAACTAAGTCATGCATTTGAATTGTATCATATTTAGAGATGAACACAAGAGATGTTTCAATTAGACCATGCAATCTGATGCGAGCGCCTAAATCATAGCTCTCAAGAATTTTTATGGTCTTATCTTTCCCCCTTCCCATAAAGAAGCATGTGATATCTAGAAATATGGTTTTCTCTTTATCCGACAACCCTTCAAAACTTATTTTGAGGTTTTTAACAATGTCTGGACTAGATTCTCTCTTTATCATATCTACAACATCTCTCCACATAGTTGCATCTTCATTATGTAACAAAATACCCCACAATCTCAACGCTAACGGAAGGCTTTTAGCATGACTTACTACTTCCAATGCCAGCTTCTTAATATGCTCATCTGGAGCTTTATCCTTGAAAGCATATTGACTGAACAACCGAATAGCATCACATTCAAGTAGTGTAGTCACTTCATACACTACGTTATTCTTCCCTATAATTTGTTTGTTTCTAATTGTTGCTATAATTCTACTGCCACTGTCAAACCAATGAAGATCCCCTACTAAATACTCCCAATGATCATGATGATTAATGTCATCAAGCACAACTAAAACCTTCATAAAACGAAGTCTATGAGCTATCATAACATTGCCGTCCTTCTTATTATTCACATATTTTTTGTCTTTCCTTAACAACTCAGAGAGAAGGGTATTTTTGCAGAGAATGGATTTCATTTGTGTTAGTTTCTTTTACATCTGCAAGGAAACTTGCACCCTGAAATTGAGGTGAGAGTCTATCACAAACAACTCTTGCTATAGTCGTTTTACCGACTCCCCCCATTCCCCAGATCCCCACAATTCGAACATCATTAGTTTCCATCTCTAGAAGGGATGTTACTTTCTCCAAATGAGTATCTATTCCCACAATATCGTGCAAATAAGATGAAGAAGTCTTGCATAATTTTGAAGAAACATCGTCAACAAGTTCCCGAATACATTCTGATTCAATCCTACAAAAAGTAAGAACAAGAAGTACTTCACATTGTAAGTGCATAATCATAATAAAAGGAATAGTCGAACAGAACACATAAATCAAACTCCTCAATAAATTATTTGTGTAACAATGTCATTGAGTAACTAAATTGATATAAAATATAAAATCAACATAAGTGACTTTAGCAAGTATTTTAGTATACTTAGATGACCATAAAAGTTATTCACTCGATTGAAATAAGGCATAATACATTTATATACCCTTTAACTTAACTTCAGCTAGCATCTGTGCCCTCCAATTTTGGGTGTGCACAAGTAGGATTTGTTCTATAGTAGAATCATAAATTCTCGCACATTTTTAGATACAGATTTGCTCTATATAGTAGCGTATTAGCCAGTATATGTGTAGCTAGTCTTCATGATAAATAAATTTATGATTCAATCCATGTGTTTTCAACTCACCTGTCACGGATATCATTTCCTTTTAGATTTGAGACAACAGTTAGGGCAGTTCTCCATCCTTGCACCTTCTGCATCATTTCAACATCATTCTTATACCTCGATTCGTATTTGGCAAATGCTTCTTCAAAGCTCTCACTTTGGTATCGAACATGTGATGGACCCACGTCATAGAAGACCGGAATGACCGTTTGTCCATTTTCTTCCTCCTTGCATTCAATAATCTTCATTAGTTCATTCAAGCACCACTTTGATGTAGCATAATTCTTTGAGAGAACGATTATGGCAAAGCTTTCAAGAGTTCTTTTGAGATGGAATCGCCATTCTCTAGCCTTTTATCATCTTGAAAGGTGAATATTCCCTTGTTTTTCAAACCTTCGTACAAGTGACCCGTAAATGTTCTCAGTGTGTGTCAGTACCTCTAAAACTTAGAAATACATTGTACTTCCATCGAGGATAGTATTTTGGATCACTCGCACAAGAAGAAGAAGATGCCATGGGTGTTGATCAAAAAAGGTAAACACAAATTGTGTGGTGATAACAATATGAAAGAAATAGAAAGAAAAAGAATCCACCTGTCATTAGAATTATTGGGGGGGGGGGGGAAGAAGAAAAAGTAAATCACATGGCCATGTTCTTTAAGCACACAACTTGACTTCAAAATCTGTGGTCCTACTTGAATTTTTTTTATTATGTTTTGGTAAAGTATAAATTGTAAAATATATTAATTCAACAACTATTTCTTATTAAAGAAAAGATGAGTTGTTGGGATGGTAAGCATTCTTCACTTTCAATCACGGGTGGAATCATGATTTTTATTAAGGGGCTTCAATTATATAGAGAAGTAAATACACAAAGAAATCAAGAGGATTCAACATCTATTGTATATGCATAAAAAAATATACAATATTTTTTGCTAAAAGTGCTTCAGATGAACCTCCTTGCCCCTGCCTAGCTCCGCCCCTGCTTCGAATCATAAGGTTATGAGTTCAAGTCAACAAAAGAGTAAAAAAAGAGTGTAAATAAAAGAATCAGTTTGTTTAGTATTTTCATCCAAATTTAATAGAAGGGAGTAGGAAATTCCTTCAAAGACCCCAAACTCCACTGTGGTAAATAAACGATGGACAATTAATCAGTTGGCCCTAACTAATATATGGATGTCTGGAATAGAGGAATCCAACAAAAGAAGAAATTGGGTTTTACCTTGTAATTCTATTCATTAATTCAAACGTTACGGTTGTGTAATTAGGTAATTTTTCTTACCATTTTTTATGGCAATCTTCCGTCTCAATGAATGGATGAATCCAAGTGGTGTTGACAAAGAAATTAGCCTTCTTTTTTGCTTTTACACCTTTATCTGCTTGTACTTTTAGTGGTCCATTGTGTGCATATTACATTGGAGTTTCCAAGATATTTCCTACTTACTTCTGTTACGCTATATTTTATATTGCTTTTAACTTTTTATTTATCTTCAATGCAATGAAGTTACAAAGAAATTAATTTTTTATAATATTACCTTACAATGTTTGTCATAAAGTCCATGAAATGCCGATAAAATTGGGTTGGGTAAAATATGAAATTGGGTAAATAACCCACTTTTATGATCTCCTTAAGCCGAATTGGTTTCAGAATGCTGGCACAAAATTCATGACAAACTGGTATGATTTCATGTTATATTAAACTTAGCTATCATGTTGGATAACTCAAAAATAATATTATGACCTGATATTCCAATAATTAGCAAATTTACATTAGAAAATTAATTTTTTTGTGTGACGAGGGATATATCAGTTTTAAATGACTAAGTTAAGAGGTATATCAGATCTTTTCCCAAACCTCTTTGACCTTCTGAATGATATGATAAATGAACGTAACCTTTTAGCTTTGCCAGAAAGATGAATAATTAAAAAAACAAGAGAAAATCCAATATCATAATTCAATATTTCTGATAGCAGAAGATATACATGTTCCTCTTTTTTGACAACTCTGATTCTAATTCTCTATTATCACACAACTCCAACTCCAACTCTGACTCTGACTCCCAGTGGTGGAGCCAGACATTTTATGAAGGGTGTGCAAAATTTTAAAAAGTAACCAACAAAATATTTAGTGAGTTTTGACTAACAAAAAATGATGTTAAAAACTTAAAGTTAGCAAGAATTGAACCTTCGACCTCGGGCCTCGAAGCTTCTAACTCGCTCTTTACCACTGAGCCAAGGGCTCTAATTATGTCAAGTGTGTGCAAACTTATGTATATATTAACAATTTCATTAATTTAACCTATATATACAGTATAATTTTCCGACGAAGGGTGTTCACCTGCACACCCATCACTGGCTGTAGCTCCGCCCCTGTCTACTCCGACTCCAGTGGAAGAAATAGTACCCTTTGCTCCATTAGCTTTGTGATGTGAGGCGACTTACTAATAGTTCCAATGCTCATCTGCAATTGAATTTTGGACAGGCTACTCATTAGCAAATGTTAAGATGTGATTTTATTTTATAATGAAACGTGGTATTCTACTGTAAGAAATGTGTCAAGTCACCTTTACTAATATACTAGAAGGGAGGCCCGTGCATCGCACGAGGCCCAACAATTTTTTTAATGTATTCTGAAATCTTAAATTTTATTTAATGTATAACTTTTTATCATAAAGGGACAAAATGAAGGTGGTAGTAGTAATTGACAAGAAAAAAAGTTATACATAAAGGCTACTCAAATAGATATATCATGTAAAGCATACAAAAATTCACATCGTTAAAGATCTCTCACAACACGTCTATCACATAATAAACGCAATACATGAAAAATAATTTTAATTTCAATACATGAGAAACAATTTTTAAAAGATCGACAGAACCTGTAAATATCATATCATGACCCTTTCAGTATATTGCTTTAGTTACTGCACTACCAAGAAACCTGTGATTTCTATTAAGAATTTTATCAAATTCGGAGCTATCCGGACTCCATTATAATAAAATCAAACCACAATGAAATTAAATACATATAGTATATACGTATCATTAGCAGGGACGGCTCAACAGATTTCATGGCCTAAGGCAAAATCATATTAAGAGGCTCTTCAATTTATTTTATAAAGTTTATACACTAACAAGAAAATTTATTTTCTATACAATAGATTAATCATTTAAGACAAAAAATAACAATTTTCACACACACAAAAAGAAAATGAAGAAGAGTACAAAAAATAAAGTGTTGGATTATGGATGTTAAGCTTCAAAACTCAAATTTAAATTTAAATTTGGCTATCTTCACAAATAAGAAAAAGAAAGAACATACATAACTTAATAGTTAAAGTTTTGAACATGGATAGTAACAAAAATATATACATCTTCTTATCGAATATGTGATCAATTTAAATGATATAATTCTTTTTAAATGATATAATTCATTTCATTATGTAGCTCTCATTGGTAAATATATAAAACAAATTATAAAATTTTCATATAATATATTAAATTAAAACGAAAGGAAACTTGTGCATGAATATTTTTGTGTTCACGCAGTTTAAGAAAAGATTGGAAAAAAATTCATTATGTTATCAATATATATATAACTTAGTTCCTATATAAAAAGGATAAAATTTAATTGAAAGTTAAAACAAATATATCAAATAATGAGTGAAAAGATTATGAGAATTTATGAACTTATTGGTAAAAAATACTCTCAAACAAATAATAATAAAAAATATACAATAGCAATTTTATTTATATAAATTATATTAATATATAATAAAATCAATAACAATGATTTAAATAAATTTGGGGCCTTCAAATTTTTGAGGCCTAAGGCAATGGCCTCACTGGCCAAGCCTTCAGAGCCGCCCCTGATCATTAGTAGCCTAAGTATTTTTTTTTCATCTAGTAATTGTAAGGAGTGATGCAGCTTTGACTTTACATGTGCTCAAACTTTTGTATTGCTCTTTGGTTTCCTTAGTGTCCACATTGCTTCATGTCTTATTAGAACGGAAGCTCTCTGTCCACTTTTAGACCTAGAGCTACCTATCAACAAAGGTGGAGTATAAGAACTTGTGACATTTACAAAGTGTTGTAAACCTTGTGATTAAGGATACTATAAAAGGAAAGAAATGTATTTTGTAATAGAAAGTGTCAACAATGAGCTCTTCAGTTCACACTAAGTGTAAACCTATTGAAAGTTATGTTGGAAGAGTTTCTTTGATTTTTGTAAATATGAGTGAGGTCATAGAAATTTATAAATCAATTCAATCATAGAACAATATTAAGTAACTAATTTACAAGATCCAATGAGAAGCGTAGGCTATATAGTGAACATAATTCTTTTGTAGAAAGAACATAATTGTGTTACTTACCTTTCCAAATTTTTTCCGTATTCTAATCAAACACTTCTTCTAAATAAATAGTAATCAAATGACCATATTTGAGATACACATTCTTGAATACTCCTGGCAACATGACCCTTAGTACTGGAATGGAGAAATGATAACACGAGAATAAAAGAGCAAAACTTTGTAAGTAGAAAGTCACTCGAATATATAAAAGAAGGAAACTATTCAAAATTTGATAACCACAAATTAAAATTCAAACTTCCGTTTTTTGGGCACCTAGATTTTGATTCAAATATGTAAAATATATTATACTGATCAATATTGTTCTAGTCCAGTTGAAAGCAATATTCAAATTGAATAAATTTCATAGTATTTTGACTTAGAAATTAGCCATAATAAGTTTGTATGGATCATGTCTTTACTTTTTACATGCTAAAATCACTAAATGATATAAGACCTCTGACTTTCTTAAATTAGTGCATTGTTACAAATTTTGTTCTGGCCACAAGTTTCGATATGACCTAGGATTGGAGTAATCCTCTCTTAGCAATTTAGTTCAGGCCACAAGTTTTGAGACTAAAAAAGACATGAGAAAATTTCTTATGTTTTGCAATTGACTTGGCATTTCAAAATCATGTTAGGCAAAGCTTTGTAGTTTAAAGCAATACTATATTATTTTATTTTTATAATAATGACTTTATCAACGAGCTTCAAAATGCTACAACAGAAAGGACAATTTGATCTTTAATTATTAGCTTTTCTTAGTATAGTTTAATTAATCACGTCAAGGATAATAAAGCTCAATAATTAATGTTACAAACTGAATTTTTTATATCAAGCTTGTAACTGAAGCACCAAACATTAATTCTACTCTGAATTGAACATGCTCGCAACTGAAGCAACGTACAAGTATATCAGTTACATTGAACTTGTGTTCATAATCTTCAGCATCCATAAAGTCTTCCCATTCAGGCTGAGATTCTTGCGTACCCAAGTTCTTTCGCGAATCTCTTTCTCAAACAGAGAAAACATGTGCTCTTCATAGGCAGGGATGGCTGGTAAGGTATAAAAAAAAAGTCCTTAGCCTTAGGCCTCCAATATTTTTTAGTTAATTAGGTAGGATTAAACTAAAAAAAAAAAATTAGAACTAAGACAACAAATGCAAACGGTATTAATGAAGTGATAGATATGACAATTACTTTTTTCCTTTCCAATAAAGAGTTGTCTACTTTTTTTTAATGTATAATTTATATTTATTTTTTTACCTTATTCTTTTTCTAATTTTATTTTTATATATTCTATCCTCCTCTCTTCTTCTCTTCTATTTCTTTCTCTTTCTCTTTTCTAATCTTATATCTCTCTCTTATTCAAAGCTTAAGAATTTGCTTATTCTATTGATAGTTTATATTTTAAATTTGGAGAAAAATATATATTGCAGCAGCCCAATTCATTTTCGGAAATCAAGTCTTCATAGTTCTTGAATCCGGTAATATCATTTTAATTTCTAATATTATTTTGTTTTGTGTCTTATGTTTATTATATTTTTTATTTGATATTGTAATAGTTCTTCAAATATTTGTTAGATTTTAATATGTCAAGTACAAAATATGAATCCATTCATTCAAAACCTAAAAGAAAAAGAAAAGTCGATAACATGATAAAATCTCAAAAAGGTGCTCTTGATAAATTTAGAAGTGGTTTGGCTATATTATTGATTGACAAAGAATTATTAGAAGAGATTGACTACACAAAAATTATTAACAATTTTGCATCTCAAAAAGATAAAAAAATAGATTTAAAATAAAAACATTTTTAATTTTTAATTTTTTTTTTTAATGCCTCTAGTTTGATTTTGGCCTTAGGCCACCAACGGGTTTGAGCCGCCCCTGTTCATAGGCAGTCGATGTTGTCATAGTTGCTGCTCCCACACCATGACTTTATTTCTAATGTTATTAGAGTATTTGACATTAACTGGTTGCGGCATCATATTTATCTTAAAATATGCATAGCGGAAGCATTATTCAAGATCACGAACAAACATAATAGCATAATAATGTAAACTGAATAACTTGTGAAACTCTAATCTTTGAAGCTTTCACACAACTCGTTCAGTAACTAGACTCCAGGATTACAGTCTTCTACTAATTCTTGGCTAACTCTCTCAGTCAAGTCTTGTGTGGGCAAGAAAATTTTCAGAAAAAAAAAAGATAATTTTTTCTTGAGAACCACCACCCCTATTTATACTTTTCAGCAGAAGGGAAAAGTTTGAAAGATGAAATATTTCTTGTCATAATTAATAGTCATTAAATACCATTAAGTGTATTTAGACACCGTTAAGTGTATCCAACAACCATAACCAATAGTCATCAACATCCATTAAATATCATTAAGTGTATTTTGACACCGTTAAGGTGTCCAACAACCATGATCAATAGTTATCAATAACCATTAAATATCATTAAGTGTATTTTGACACCGTTAAGATATCCAACAACCATGATCAATAGTTATCAACAACCACTAAATACCATTAAGTGTATTTTGACACCATTAAGGTATCCAACAACCATGATCAATAGTTATCAACAACCATTAAATATCATTAAGTGTATTTTGACATCATTAAGGTATCCAACAATCATGATCAATAGTTATCAACAATCACTAAATACCATTTAGTGTATTTAGATAGTCATTAAACACCAAGGGTATTTAAACACCATCAATATCTATTAATAACCAATGACAACAATATTTGCTTTTTTCATTTTTTAAGGAAACAAAGAAATCCAGTATTTTCCTCTTTCTTCTTTTAAGGAAATAAAAAGTTTTTTCTCTTTTAATCTAATAAAAGTCAAAAACGATTTATTCCTAAACTGAAAAAAATACTAACAATCCTTTTCTTTTATAGTTGTCCCTAATTACTTGTCCACTTTTCTTTTTATAGTTGTCCCTAATTACTTGTCCATTTTGACAAATCAAGAAAGGACAAATTTTTTTTACCTATTATACCCTCAATTAAATGACTAATTACTTTTTAAAATGTAGAACTTTTCATCCACTTCATAATTAATAAGGGTAAAATGGTAAACTCACTATGTCATTAATTGTTTTCTTAATAGGTGTGTCAATTTAAAAGTGGACAAGTAATTAGGGACAGAGGGAGTATATCCCAACAATCTATACAACAAACAAAATCCAAAATCCTTCATTTCTCCAGAAAGAGTACTTGAGCAAATAAGTCCATAGTCATTTGGTGTTTTTCTATTTGGGCTTGATGTATCCCATACGCCAGCAAAAGGTACCAAGAAAAAATGAATAGCATAGTGTGGAGATTATTCTGAATTGTTGGATAAGGCAAGTTTTTGGGTCGTCGACGACACTCCATCATCACATAAGGGAATCAAGTGAGCTATGGTGTCAATTAATTTGTTAGATTAACATACAACAAATCTCAAAAAGTTATCCGATACAATTCTAATTCTCAAGCAAATTGACTGATACACTTGTACCAGTTCTCCGATGGTGGAACCAACTTGGGATATTCTTCCCCAAACTGGTAAACACTCTTAGTGACAAGGAATGTGAATCAGAGATGTAATAATGCAACGATGAGATATTCTGAAACAATGAATTACAGATCAAATCTGCAATTGGTTTTTGGAAGCCACTTGTTAGCAAAAGAAAAGCTATGAATTTATTTCACTATGAAACTAGGCAGGAGCGGATCTATATGCATGGGTGGAGGTGTCACGATATCCAGTGATAAAAGGCTTAGTTTACCATGCTGGTGTCGAGTTTCATTAATGTGCGCAAGGCTTCAATCCCCCCCCCCCGTTCTTCCTTATTTGCTATTATTATTTGTTAATCCAAATATCTAATTGACTATTTTTTGCTTTAATTAATTTCTAATTTTAAAAAAAATAAAATCTCTTTCACTAAATATTTATCGCTATATATTTGCATTGTGTGTGCATTCCATATTAATTATTAATGAGTACCAAATTTTTAATATCGTATAAATATTAATAAAAATATATTTTAATAGTATTTTAATTAAAAATAAATAAATAAAATTGTAAAAATGATGGAAATTATTATGTTAGAGTTTTTTTAATTTAAAGGTTCTTTCGATCTTTTACGTCATGCTAAGAAGGTTGAAGTTATATCTCTCAACTATATATCATAAGCGAAGACGACTAGCGATTGAAGGTATAATTTTTTTTTATATTTACTCTCAACTATATATCTGCAATAACACCGGACCTGAGCATTAAAAATATCCCGACCGTCCCACCCACTATTAAAAGTGGTCGGCTGTCAGTCCGGACATGGGCCATTACCGGGTCGGCCTTAATAGGCTGAAACCGGACAAGCTGGCCCAATTAACATGTTTATTGGTTGGTAGGCTAGAAAATTAAGGAAAAATTACTTAGATGAGTACCTTTTTATAAATAATTACTGATTTTAGCGATACTTTTTTATTTATTATCATTTATAGCAATTAATAACAATACTATATTAAATCTGCAATATGTATTAAAAGTGAATTATGTATGCAATATATATGTATTATAATTATTTTTTAAAAATATATTATGCTTGTTTGGTAAGAAATTAACCATTGCATTATAAGTGTATTAAAATGTGTGATAAATGTATTATTCATCAATAAAACTTGTATTATACGTGAATAATGAATTACTCTTTGTAATATGTATTAAAATTGTATTATAAATGTATTAAAAGTGATCAAGTGAAAAAAAAAAAAAAAGGTTACAGCTATAAATGGTAAATATTTTTTTAATATAGTATATTTATGTAACTTTTCCAAAAATTAATGTATCCACGGAAAACATTTATTTTTTTCATTTGAAAATATAAATAATTTGGTCTAAAAATACAAGAAATGATCTTATACTTTGTGCTTACTTTATTTCTCATTTCATAAAACAAACATTTTAAAAATAGCAAATCAAATCAAAATTATATAAAATCAATCTAAACCAAACCAAATCAAACCCGTTCAATTTGATATCTAATGCACACTTTTCCAAAATTGAATATCAAAAAATAAAATTAAAATTTGATAAAATCCAACTGAATATGTGAACCTATCCCTACTAATCTCGTGTACCTTTAGCGTTAGAAAGGTAGAATATCACAAAAAAAAAGCTATTGGCAGGGCATGTTTGGATTACTTATAAGCCAAAAGTCGATTTCTAACTTAAGGCTTTTGGCTTATTTTTGTTATGTTGACTTTAAAATAAATGCTTATAAATAATTTTTAATTTTATTCAAACATTTCAAAATTCCTTAAAAGCTATTTTGACTTAAAAAGCATCTAAAATAAGTCAATCAAAACGGACATTTAGGGACACACCAAAAGAGAAAAACCATTTTCACAGTAAAGAAGAAACGTTCACTCCTCCGTTGAAGATGAAGAGAATTTCTCTCGGAAATGGCAATGGTATTCTTTTCACATCTTTCTTTTCTACTTCATATTCTTGTTTTTCCCCAATAACAGTCAGAGTTTATAGTAATAAATCCATTTTGGTACTGAGTAAATTTAGGGCAAATAGCAATTTTGAGTATTTAGATGATGCTCTGATTCTCTTTAAGCAAATGGTTACAATGAAGCCTCTTCCTTCTCTTGTCAATTTTTCTAAATTATTTAAGACTATGATAAATATGAAACATTATTCTGCCATCGTTTCTCTTTTTCGAGAAATGCAGAAATTGGGTATCCCAATTAATGGAGTCATCTTGAATAGTGTGATTAACAGTTATTCGCTGATGCACCGTGCTGATTGTGGGTTTTAGGTGTAACCCATTTACTTGAAGAATGGTATTTCATTTGATGAAAATACCATAAGGTGAAAGATGCTGTTGAATTGTTCAAACAATTGGTGCGAGAAAAGATTTGTGAACCTGATGAAGTAATGTATGCAACCGTCATGAATGGGCTTAGTAAAAGAGGTCATACGGAGAATACTTTAAGTTTGCTCCGGTTAATGGAACAAGGTAACACTAAGCCTGACATATTCATCTACACCATTGTTGTTGATGCCCTTTGCAAAGATAGAAACTTAGATGGTGCTATAAGTCTTCTGAACGAAACGAAGCAGAAAGGCATTCCTCCAAACATAGTCACGTATAGTTCATTGATTGATGGTTTGTGTAAGCTTGGTCAATGGGAAAACGTTAGGATTTTGTTCTCTGAAATGTTGAACCTTAATATTTATCCAGATGTGCGCACCTTCACTATACTAACAGATGGATTATGCAAAGAAGGGAAAGTAGAAGACGCTGAGGAAGTAATGAGACAAATGGTCAGAAAAGGTGTACAACCTAATATAATTATATACACTGCGATAATGGACGGCTATTGTTTGCGTGGTGAACTGGATAGAGCGAGGAGAGATTTTGATTTCATGATAGTTAAGAAAATTGAACCTGACATTATTAGTTATAGTGTACTGATAAATGGATACTGTAAAGAAAAACAATTGGCCGAGGCCATGCAATTGTTTCATGAAATTTCTCAAAATGGATCAAAACCTGATATTTTTACCTACAATATCCTCTTGCAAAGTCTGTTTGAAGCTGGAAAAATTGACTCTGCAAAAAAATTCTTTGCTGAGATGCTATCAACAGGGCTCGTACCTGATTTATACACTCTCTGCACTTTGCTCAATGGTTATTTTAAATATGGACTTGTTGAAGAAGCTATGTCGTTCTTTAATAAGTTGGAAAGAGAAATTGAATATACTAGTATTGAATTTTACAATGTTGTCATTAATGGATTGTGCAAAAATGGTGAACTCGACAAAGCTCGTGTGATAATTGAGAAGCTTTCTTTAATTGGAATGCTTCCGAATGTGAGAACATTCACTATAATGATAAATGGATTTATTCTCAAAGGGTTTTTGGATGAAGCTAAAGATATGCTTAGAAAAATGGAGGACAACGGTTGTATGCCAAACAATGTTACATACAATATTTCTGTGCGAGGATACCTAAGGTGCAACAAATTAATGAAATGGCAACTTATATGAAGAAAATGGTTAGAAAGGGCTTCTCATGTGATGCCGATACAACTGAGTCACTGGTAAACGTTATAAGGGAGAATCCTTCTGTCTTTGACATGATACCTGAGTTTCGATCTGAACATAAGAAGTGAATATTTCTTTCTCTTGCTTTATTTGGCTTTACTTTCAAAATGAGAAGTGGCATCCATGCAATTACGAAAGATAGAATAATGGCAATTAGAACATTACTTGAGCTTTCCATGCATGCTTAAGGTTTACAGAGGAGGTACATCACTTTTGATATTTCAATTCTTTCTCCACTTATGAGTGATAATGTGAGTTCCCTTATGTGTACACGTTATAAGTCTAGGGATATCATTTTATGTGCTATATAGTTGTCTTCGTGTACTATTGTTTTGGGATATCATTTTATGTGCTAATCAATAACAACTGCGCGTAACTTGAACTGTTTTGGGAACAATCTTTTTTTTTGTTGGAAACTAGTACTGTTGAATTTCTCAGCATTAAGGGTTTGCTGGCCACTGCCAAAAAGTATTACAAAAGAGGGGAACAATCTTATTCTAAACTTATTGGATATACTATAGATGAACGGTCAATACAATGTTCGAGTTATTTAGAATACATTTTTTTTTTGAGAATATTTTCAAATGCATATTTCTGAAGGTTTATAAATGATCCAAGAGTACTGGATGCTTTGTTGGGAATTTACATTTTCATAGAACAATAAAATTGTCAAATATAAGTTCATTGGGCCTTTGACTACTTGTCACCATAATTTAGAAAGGGTTGTGCTCCAGAGCAGTTTTTTATGAAGATGTAGAAATCTGTAATCTGTTATTGTTTGTTTCTAATTTTGAATTATCAATTGTAACTTTTTAGTGTAACCTCAGCATGTTATTTCCAGATTGTGGAAACACATGCTTCAATGCTGTGTTATACTGCTGGTAACTTTACTTTAATTAGTGAAGTAATTAGTGGGATGGACACAGTAGAAGGGAAGTTTGTGCTATGCTCTGTACTCACTATAAGGTATGCAAATGTATACTTTGTGATATTGGGATGTATTTTCATTTCTTCCACTATTATTACTATTTAAGTTGAAGAAGACATACTTTACACTTCCGTACATAAAAAGAATCTGATTTTTCCTGTCTTTACCGTCGACGTTAAATAACTAACATTTTCAATCATCTCATTTACACTTGTGCTAAGTTTAAGTGACCTTAATTTGAAGTTAAGAGTATTACTGGGTTCATCGATCCTTCTTAACTTGTGTTTTATTTATAAGAATGCTTTGTTTCATATTTTCTCAAATTTGTCTGCCAACGATGAGAAGGAATAAGTATCAGGAATGGATAAATTTGTGGTGAACTGAATTATATGCAGACTTACTGGATGATATCAAATACGCAATTCTGACATTCTTGTTCTTTTATGTTTAGGGATTAATATCAAGATTTCCTCAATCCTCTCAAGTGTTTTGCTACTATATCCAAATAACTTTGACGAAATTGTGATAGATGAGACAGGATATCTTGGTTGAATTCTATGCTCCATGGTACTTTAAAGAGAAAAGGCATAAATTGCCTCCTAAACTTGTACCCAAAAGTCAGTTACACACTTTTACTAATGGAGCGACCTATTACACACCTTAAGTACACAAAAGTGTATTTATTTACCCCTTCCGTCACCCAACCCAGGGCGCGCTTCGCTCCACATAGTTGAGCACATCAACATACTAATAAAGTCATACTAATAAAGTCATTTTTATTTTTATTTTTTAATTAAAATGCCCAACGGTTATACTCCCTTCCCTTTTAACATCATCATCAACATCACTATGGGGATTCTTGATATATAGAATGGTTTCAAACAAACAAAGAAGGGAACAACTTTATTTTGTTTTAATAGGATCTAACTTAACCATTTTGAATGTTCTTATCTCCTAGCCTTTCATAATGAGTATTGATAAACTCTTCATTCAAAATTAAAGTGCTCAATAAAGTAGAGGTTCAACTTTTGGGTTTTGTGGAGAAGCTTCTTTCATCTTTATGCATCTTTTGCTCAAACAAAGTGGATATATGGTGAATGACATTAATAAGAAAAAGATATCATACGTATAATTTAACCTCAAAAACTAGCTTAAAAATCAAAGATTTCGAAATCATATACATAATGAGATAAATTGTCATGTCACCTACTGATGTAGATTTAACGTCTCAGTATGTGTAGATCTGACAATTAAAATGTGTATAAACTAATATAGGAGTCTAACATCGAGTGACACAAGAATCGAATTAAGTGTACTCTGATCATGACCAGAAAAAAATAGACAACTATATACTCTTGCATAATCCTCACCAAAGTGAGACTCAACACATTTGGTGAAACAACAAATAATCCTTTTACCTTCTAGCTTATGGGGCAACACTAACCGACATAGGAAAGTGATTTTGATCTCTTGAGAGAAAATCTAATTGCTAAAGAATTTGGTGATTTAAAATTTAAATGTGGTAGAAAGTAAAATGTCGCAATTGTGGGGAACTTAGTGTGTGGCAATTGGTTGAGAAAAAATGTGTGTTTTCAATGAAATTGATAAATTGAGTATATATGAAGGAAAACACATATATTTGGGACCATAGACTCCCAAATAATTGTAGTTGGTATAGAAGAAAATTAAATTCTACAAAGATAAAGATGATGAAATGGTATACCAATTGAAGAGTTAAGTTACTCTTTCATGACTTCAAATGGCACATAATTAGTCACCAGAAAATTCCATGGAAATTTCACAGACACTACACTGACTTGCAAGCAGACATACACTAAAAGTGTTTAGAAAGGAGTTGGCAAAAAACAATCTAAGAACCACATAAATACCACACATGAATTGGGATATATTCAAGGAGATTTATGAACAGATAAAAGTATTGATAGAACAAATACAAACTGAGGTAAGAAATATAATAGAACAACTGAAGTGTACAAACAAAGCTCATGCATAGTTGTAGATAAGAGTGTTCATGGGTCGGTTATTGATTTTGGTTCGGTTGTTCAGTTATTAATCATGAAAATAAAATATAAAGACAAGGTGTGGAAGAGAAAAGCAAATTAATTAGAAAATAAGCACCTGCCAATTTCACCTGTCATAATGTACTTTTTCCTTTCAAATTGAATTTTCACTAACAGAGGAGAAAATGAAATGAAACTGGATGAGCAAACAACTAAATCATGCCACCAAATTGATTCAATTAAATCCCGCAATATAATTATTTTATCCGGCCCCTTAAATTATTATCTAGACCGCCTTTTTTCCACCATAAAACAGGCTAGTGATATTGTCTGATCTAGGCCTAGACTTACAAGGCTTTAGGATATGTCACTGGAGTGTCATGCCTGCTTACTTATAAACCCCATCATAGAAAAGATATGTATATAATTGCACATTGCCTTTTTCCAATCAAACAATGACCTAACCTGCTATTGATATTGTATGCTTTGAGCCTAAGCCCACATGACTTTAAAACACATCACTAAAGTGTAAAATCTACTTACTTATCATGTGTTTTTCCGATGTGGACTTCTTATCCACACAAACACCCTCTCTTAAGAATTCAACGTACTCACTGAGGTTTGTCCAACCATATAAACTTTGCCTAAGAATTTCCCCATCAGATGAGAATTTCCTAGACATAGCAAAGATGTTTGCTCCACCTTATCGGAATTTATGGAAACTTAGTTGAACTTTAGCTCGCATCGACACAGCTGACACAAAAGTGACCCTAATACCATATGTAACAATCTAATCCACTAGTGATATTGTTCTATATGGGCCTAGACTCACACAACTCTAAAATATTTTATTAAAGTATAAGATATGCTTACTTATATACTTAATATGCATCTTGTTTTATGTCGATGTGAAACTTCTTATCCTATGTTAGGGGTAACACATACAACCTCCTTCCCAATTTTTGCTAGCAAAATAAATGAATTTTTATTCTTGAATACTATATTCTTATAAATGATGTTGTAAAAAATAATTTGAACAAGTGATTCAAAATAAAAGAAATATGGACCTGATAGTTAGTCATACAAACCTGGACTCTATATCAAATAGAACAATTTTTCTGCAAAATAGAAGATTTTGCGCATTTTGAGCTACACTTACATTGGACAATAGGCCTCAACAACTAGAAGCCCATCCAACACAGAATCAACAACTAATTCAAACATAAAGACCCTGCATATTATTTTTTTCACCAACTCAACAACTAATTTAAATAAAATAAAAGACCCTGCATATTGGTTTTCAATCAATAATAGACTCTGGATATTAAGTAAATAAGGATTCAAATGACTATTTTATCTCCAAGGAAACAAAATTTGACCTTTTTTCATATTCATCGAAGTTTTTGATCACAGAGTTTCTTCCTCTTCCTCTTCTTCTTCTTCTCCCCCCTCTTCTTCCTCCTCCTCCTCCAGTTCATCGTGATATCCTCCATATTGCTGCTGCCAGTAGAGAAAATTCAATTGCCTACTAAACTGATAATTCTCACATGTCATTCCAAAATGTAAAGATTTACAATTGATACAGAAAAGTTTCCAACACTCAGGACATGCCCTAATTGGATATCCCTGTTGATCATCAATCTATTTACCCATACAATCCATAAAAGGACAATCAATAATTAGTGGTGAAGGTAGAACATTCGTTAGTCGATTGACATCTCTTACTCGGATAAGAAAATCAATCGGCATTATTGAATCGATATCCAAAATTTCCTTGCAATCAGAAGCAGGACACTTTATAGAAACCTCACGGATATCCTTATTGATTTCTTTACCTATATAATTATGTATGCATTCTTCACAGTAACGATGATTGCAACTGGTGCCCCACATCATTGTGTTTGGCAGCGGAAACACATTTTTACAGATTTCACAGAAAGTACATGAAGATTCTCCCTTTTCAGTAATACTATTCTTTAGGTTAAGTGAATCTAGAATAACAGAATACTCAACTTCTATAGGTTTTTTACCAACACCGTTATTAGAGCTTGATTTCAAGTTCTTACCGGAATGAAATTGAGCTGAGTAAAAGAGAAACTTTTGCAACTCGATATCATCATCTCCGCTCTTGTAACCGTTGTTATTTTCAATGATAGGGTGCTTCATTCTGCCGTCAGTGAAACTCTATATTTCTTTTCAGTATATGCATATACGTTGTGTATATATATATTGCCTTTTCAGATTCTTGTATTTATTTTACACTTTAGGGTTTAGAATTAATTTGGATTATATCAAATTTAAAATATATTAATACAATATGCGCGATTTGGTAAGATGTGTTGAAAAACGTGTTAGCCAAGTGAAATAGTCAGTAAGATCATGCCACGTGTTGAAAGTGATACAACATGTCTAGTCAAATCAAACACGTATGAAAACATGCCTCGTGTACAATTGGCATGTTTCAAACATTAAAAAATGTAAACTAAAATTTGATTGGTTGAAAAAGATCACTCTAATCATAATTCTTCCCACTCAAAAGAACCGGCATGTTCAAACCAATCAAATATCATCATGTCAACTTCAGTCTAATCGATTGAAAAAAATTATCATCATCACAATTGCTCCATCCCAACACAAGTGACATATTTCATTTAATCAAATATCATTATAGCAACCAAAATATGGTAAAAAAAAGTTGTCTCGATCATATAGGCATCCTAGCATAAATGACATGTTCTAGCTAATCAAATATTGTCATGAGAGTTTCAATTTGATTGGTCAAGAAAAGTTTGGCATCTCTTCCATCTTGACACAAGGACATGCTTGAGCAAATCTATATCATCATGTCAACTTCAATATGATTGGAAAGGGTGTGTTCTTTTTACAATTCTTCCAACCTACAACTATAATAAGGATTTTCATAATTGAATAAGCTAGAGGATCTCGAGGATTAAATGCTAAAAGTTCTCGATCAAAGATGAAGGAAAATTAAATACGTAGACATTCAAAACAAATCTAATGAAGGCAAATGTAATACCAAAGTGTTAAAAGAACAAATTCACTTATTTTTGTGGGATAATGCATAAGTAACCCCCTAGACTATGACCGAAATCTCAGAGACATACTTAAACTTAAATAGAGTCCTATTACCCCCCCTAAACTAATTTAAAATGGAATAAATACACCACAAACGCTGACATGTCGTAGAGAGTGTGCACACTCTCTTGAAAGCAAGTGATGGGTGCACAAATTGGACACATGATATTTTTTTATTGGTAAGTTTATGATTAGTTAGTACACATATTTATTGATGATAAAACTTAAATATATTTAATTATTTTTGTTCTTTCTTTGTAAAATATTTATTATAATTTCTTTTCATTTGAAACTTTATTTAATTAATTTTTTATCTTTTCACTTTTAATTATTTTTAATAAATTATGTGTATTTTAAAAAAACAATTTAAAAGTGTCATTTAATTTTATGGTTTTAATATTTTGTATGCTTTATTTGATTTTCTTCACTTATTTTGATATCCATTCAAAATTAACTTATTCTAAATACAAACAATTGAAATCAAATCAAAACGAAAGAAAAAGAAAATAAACTCAATAGAAAAATAAAAGAGAAAAAATGATGAATGTAAGTAAAAATAAAGTTTTGATACAAGGTAAAAAGATGTGTATTAACTTAATTTAAATACAAGATAAAAAAAATAAGAATATTTTTTTAAAAAAAAATTAAAATTTAATATTTTTTTAAAAAAAATTTAAAATTTAATATATTTTTAAAAAAAAAAAAAAATTAATATTTTTTTAAAAATAATAATTTTTAATTAAAAATATATATTTACACACATGGCGGGCGAGTGTGTACAAACACAACCAACTTGGGTGGTTGAAGGTGTCACATCAGCACAAAAGGTGCACAAAAATCCGAAAAAAATGAGTTCAAGGGTAATAGGAAGTTAGTTAAGTTTAGGTGTGTTTTTGGGATTTTGGTCACAGTGTAGGGGTACTTATGCCTTATCCCTATTTTTGTCCATCAAAGTATTTTTTATGAATCAAGTTCAAATTCAACACAAAAATCCATAAATTTATGTTCAAAAGAGACAGATCAAAGGACTACTAGAGACTATAACACCAATTATTCTTAAATATAATATCATAATTACTATAATATTTTTCGTTCTTATTATTTACTTGGTATGAACTTTATTGTCTACCGCTCATTCTTTTTTCGCCATGTATGAAGACTATTATATCCTCGGACTTTTATTGTTAAGTAACTCAGCTGACTTGTGAAAGGAACGTTCCCAACTAAAAAGGAAAGATAATACAGAATGACAACTACCATATGCCTTTTCAGAATATTATATGGAATATATATATATATATATAAAAAGAAAATAATGAAGTGAACAAATAGTGACTTCTTCATCAAATTTATAAGAAAAAGAAGCTTAGTAATGATCGCCTGAATAATCATTTTAATTTAAGATAAAAAAAATACTAACTTCTAAGAAGCAAATGAACTTTAAAAGAAATATTAATATTCTGAACTAATTGCAATATGTGAAGTGTTAAAATAGATCATCGAGAGCACGACGATTTGCAGGAATGAAAGAAAATTTAAGCGACCATAATGGAGTTTTAGTTAAGTTGAAGGACAAATATGTTGAGAGTTGTGGTCCATCCCACTGCGATAGCAAAAATCATGTCCACACCTACCACAAACTCAAAAAATTTCTCTATTTAAATACATATACTTATAAATCTGCAAAGATATATATATATATATATATATATATATATATATATATATATTAGTTTA
>JAJOOO010001365.1:0-57573 GCA_029582685.1 Solanum piurae | reverse complement strand
ATATTATATTAACTTATTTCCATTAAGCTTCCTGCTTGATTTCCTTCTTCAACTTTCCATCTTTAATTCGTTTTAGCTCCAAACATCTCCAATTTTCCATCAATTTAATCCTACAAATAAAATACACAATTTAGTACAATCTATAAAATTTATGCTCATAAAGGACAAATATAAATACTAAATGTGAGGCAAATAATGATTAAAAATATGTATTTTAACCTCACATCAGGAAACAATCTTCCAACTTTAGGCCCCTTCACGATTATCGTCCCCGACACCTGATCCTTCACAAGGCAACCATTACGTGAAAAGTTCACATCACAATTTTTATCTACCAATTGGCCAACTAAAATAAGACTAGTGGAGAGCTTTGGTGATACAAACACATTTTTGAAAGTTTCAGTAATATCCCCAACCTTGGTAATGGGTAAATTACTACCATTGGCAACCTAAATTTGTGTTGGACCATTATACTCATAGATGTTTTTGAGTATATTAGTTGAGTTGGTCATATGATTGGCAGCGCCAGAATCAACAAGACCAAATTTAGATATTACTTCATTACCTTGCAGCCCCAAAGCTGAAAATGCTGACAAGATCATTTATTGTACCATTTCATGACTAAGAACTTGTCCTACTGAAGACAAGTTATTTGTAGTTGAACCATTTATCCCAACTTGAAAAGCATTTGCCCTACGGTTTTGAGGACGTGTGGGACATTCTTTGATAATGTGTCATTGTTGTTTACAATAATTACATAACTTCTTGCCACAATTGCTAGCAATATGACCATATTTCTTGCAACTATAGCATTGAGTTCTAGCCATATCCATGCCCTTTCCTTTCCCTTGAGCTGCAAATGCGACAGTGACAACATTTCCTTGATGAAAAGCATTTTGTGTGAAGAGACGCTGCTCTTCACGAAGTAATTTCCTAAAATAGACATCCAATGAGGGAGATGGATCACGGTTCATCAAGTTGGAGCGAACACTTTCAAAATCATATCGTAATTTCATCAAAAATTGATCTCGCTTGCTTTGTTCATGAACTCCTTGAATGATGGAGAGAGATTCAGAAGGTATTCTAGCATAAACGATATCGGTAAATTCAGCCCATAAGTTCTAAAATCCAGAGAAATAATCTTGAACAGAGAGACCTCCTTGAGAATACATAGCAATTTCATGCTCTAACTAAAAGCGCCTTGCGCTATGGTCTTGGTTGTAAACCTTTTGTAAATAATCCCACATGGCCTTTGCTGTCTTGTATGACCAGAGATTAAGAACAATAAGAGGGTCAATTGACCCTAAAATCCATGTCATCACCTGAGCATCTTTAACCTTCCATTGATCGAGTTTTGTAGGCTCGGTAGGACTGGGATCGCTTCCATCTATATGTCCCCATAATTCTTTTCTGGTGACAAATAGTTGGAATTGAATTTCCCAGGCAGAGTAATTTTTTCATGTGAAACGAACATGGAAGGACTCAAATTGATATGACGTCATGTTCTTGACAAGCTAAGGAAGATAAAAATGCAATGATACAAAATAACCAGAATGACCAAGACTATGATTCCAAGATGCCTAAAATTCCAAGATACTTAGGACTTACTGTTGACTAAAAAACAGTAAGCAGAACCAAAACTTTCAAAAAAAAAATCTGAAAGAAACCACAGATGAAAGACACTAAGAATCAAAGCACTGAAAAAGGCTTTAATACCATGTCAATTATGCTGAAAGAATGCTCTCAAATGAGAGTTCTTCCATTAAACAGAAAGAATTCTGATTTACATGCCTACAAATCTGCTATATATCCCTAAATATATGTTATTCCTAATTGTAATATCTCTGAAAATATGCTACATTAATCTATGCTATCTCCTATCATCATTACACAAATATTTAGAGGTATAACATAGATATGTACAAATATTTAGAATCTGTCTAATTATGCTAACAAATAGTATTAATTCCAAATCCAGTAGTACTTTTCCATCAAGCTAACTCCATTGAATCAGAAACCAATATTGACTACGTGCAACCCTACACATGCCATGCCTCAACCACCATTCAAACAACTGTATATTCATGCCAAATTGTAGATAAACCCTTGATCAACCCAAGAATTTTGTATACTATAAGCACATAACCTTTATTTAACACTAAGTGTTTGTAAGTCATCATAATAGTTTATGTAGTTCCCATCAACCATGTAGTATCATTCCAGCTCAAATTCCTCAATAACTATGTATAACTATAAGTCCTTTCTATAATGCACCTATAAATCACCTACCAAAAGTTGAACAATCCAACCCAGCATGAAAACGCTGAATCTCCCATACATCACTGTTTGTCAGCCAAACCAAAACTAAATCTTCAAAAAAGTCGTTGATAAACCCTTCATAAGTCTGTGCTGAACCAGTCCACCTTGCATAGTTATATCTATACTCCATGGCGAAAATTCATAAAACCTTCAACTTTGAACCAAGTTTCTATGTGATGTTTTATTTCTTCACATTTCTTAAATTGTACGTGTGATACAATTCCAAATACTTTAAACTTTTCAATATACAAGGCAGTTGTTCCTTTCTCTAACTCATTTACAAATCCTATCCTTTGACCAAAAACTCATAACATTTTACCTCATACCTCAAACCATAAACTTCAAGCGAAACACTTCATTAGGCCCTTTAGCAATCAAAAGTAATGAATTATGTAACTCAAGCCATGCACAAGTCCTTCCAAATGCTCACTGATCGACACGATCTATCATTTCTCACCTTACCAATCCATACCTTGACAAAACCTACTTCCATGAATGTAGACTTACAATGAAAAACTTGAATTCTGATTTGGCCTTTAAGTGTGTTGGTTGCCTTGTGAGTTGTATGTAGCTTGTGATTGAATCTTGATATTATCATTCTATTCTCTACCGTATTGTTAGAGTATCTTATAATTTCCTTTACTTTCTAGTATCATCGTGCTCCTTTTTATATATTTGATATTTATGAGCTCGGTCATCCTATGATGCCTACTGAATTCCCATATTTTGGTACTCATACTGCACTTCTGCATTGTTTCCTAATGCAACTCCCAGTATGAGCCAACCCCAATGAGCGTTGGAATCCCCGTGGCTGTCATAGACTTAGATTGTGGTGAGCTCTTAGTGTTCAGTGACTTACTGATGTCCTTTTTTGTATTGACACATATTTATATTCTGGATTAGTCGGTTCTCTGTATATAGGACTTTTCTGTACTTAGTAGCTATTTTATAGGTGACACTAGGTCCGTGAATTTGTTCTTGTGTTAGTTTGTCTTCTTGGTCACTTTTGAGCCATTTTTGTACATTTTGTATCATATTACAAACTTATGACATGGCTTATTCGGTGTGTGTATATATATATATATACCTCATTCTACTTCCGCTTATCCTTATTGTTATTGTTTAAATTATTTCTTCCGCATCTTGTTTGGGTTAGACTTGTCTACTCGAGGGGTTATAATGGACATCATTATGGCTAGATTTCGGGTTGTGACAATGATAATTGAAACCGAGTGAATAATATTAATTACAATTTAGAATATATTCTAAATTTCATTGGAACTCTTTTATCTAGAAGAATGATAATTTCTTTTTAAAAAAAATTAAAAGACCCATTGGGTCAGATATTATAAACTACTAAAATGTACTCAAAGAGCTTCCCCAAAGTGCCAAAGCCCATAAAATCTGAAAAAAATGAACTAAAAAAAAACAAACAAAAAAGGAAGGCAATAAAAATAGAAAAATGGGAAAGATCTAGAATTGAAAAGTGAACACCTATATTTGGACATCTGAAGATCTTCAAGCTTCCTCAACAATGCCGCCGCATGGATCACCATTTTCGATCAGAAATCATATGGGTTGAATTGTGTTTCAAGACAAACAACAGAGGTACACTCTCCAATCATTAGTTTTATTTTTAAATCTACCCTTCAATAAATTGAATCTCTCAAGAAGATTGATACCACCATTTAAGGAGTAGATCTATGATTGAAACTAATTCAAAATTGGTATTTCTAGGCCCTCCATCAAACTGCTCAGTCGATCGAAACCATTTGAGAAAGGTCACTGGTAGCTAAATCGATAAATTTAACTTCAATGAGGTAACTGTCATCTCCCTTTCGACTAATCCTTAAAACCATGTAATCCATTGATATATCTTCTTTTCTAATGATCGAGGTCAAGACTGTTCAAACTAAGTATTTGTATCACCTACTTTTATTGGGATCAAATACTTATCTGACACACTCGAAGTAACTTGCAATTTCATTACCTAATCTTCAATGGATTGAATTCGATACATAATTAATACCACCAAAAAAGACTCGATATTTCAATTGTTTATTACTTCAGAAACTCTTTTGAGCTAAGCAAAGTGAGACTGAATTAACCTTTGAACCAATATCAAATTCGGTGAAAATTTATTTGATATCTTTAGACCCCAATTTAGTACCTTTTGAACACCTCTATGCTGTCACTAGGAGCAAGTAGTGTCAACCATATGAAATTGCTTAAGTCCTAAAAATAAAGTCAGATAGAATCACCAAAATCCTCTTTTGTATCCTAGAGTCTTTATTTGTGATTGTTTTTTGTTCTTGTACAATCTTATTTGATTCCTTTTATTGTGATGGTTTGTTGAAATCTTAAGATTGGTGTGCTTATTTTATCTAGTATCATTATTATTCTTCTTCCACTTGGAACTTCTTGTTCTGTTATAGATTCATATGTACTTGCAAAACTAAAAACCAAGTTAGCAAAACAAAATCAACAAGAGTGTTTCCCTCCCTTAAGGAGTGTTGTACTCTCAATGTGATAAGACGGTTGATTCAGTGAATAGAGTTGACCTCTATAGTCACACTCCAAGGAAACCTTCAGACTCCGTTAATGATGTTAAACATAGCCAATGAATCTGATTCAATTATAATATTGGTAAACTATTTTTCTAGGCAACATTGCAGCCCTTCAGTTATAGACCTAGCCTCAATCAACAAATTATTAGAATTAGAAATCCTTAATCCTTTGGAATCCACAAGAGATCCTTCATGATCTTTCAAACAGAAAGTTGTAACACTAGGACCAGAATTACCTCTAGAAGCCCCATCAGTAATGCAATTCAACCAACCATTAGGAGGTGGAACCCACCTTACAATTTTAGTCTGATATACAAGTGAGTAATTTTTCAACATGATCACGATTTGTGGCCAAGTAGTAGGACAAGTTGTGTGAAACTTAAACCTTATAAATTTGGGAATAATAAAGTCATTGTTTGTAGTATTTGACCCTCCATGCAAGATTGTCTGTCTCTCTTCCATAAGAACCATATATGATATTAGACATAGCATGGAAAATCAGTCTCAACCTGTGCATCCCACCATTTTTTCATAGTGTGTTTAAGCTGAATCCATGGGACTAAAATTCCAACAGTCCTAGCATAGTAATATGAAATAAAGGCAGTCACTTCTCCAAAAAGGAAAAGATGATCAATAGTTTCTCTAACATGAATCCCGCACTACTGGCACAAGTGAGATATGTTAGGGTTCCAACTAGACATAATATCAACAACATGTATGCTATGCCTCCGGATGCTCCAACCAAAAGAGAGAGATTTCGAAAGGTAATCCTTCCAGCCAAATCTTCTTAATCATTGGAATAATCATCCCTATATCTGAGTGTCTCCCATGCTGATTTAACAATAAGTTTTCCTATGCTACATTTAATCCACCATGGTTATGCCTAACAATTCTCATATTTGATCTGATGTGTTCCATAATATGATTAGGCAAATGGTCCTACATTATTTCAAAATTCCAATCATATTTTTTAAGAAAAATATCAATATCAACCATAGTTGGCAACCCTGCGCTTCGGCAGGAAGAGAAAATAAAGGACCAAGATTAGTCCAATCGTCAAACTATATACTAGAAGATCCTCCCTTTCGTTCCCACCATATATTTTGTTCTTTCACTTCTCTGTTTTCTAACATTAAGTTCCACACTTGTGAAACTCCTTTCCATTGAACAAGGATAGGAATATGCCTTTTACAATACTTATTCCACATGAAGTTTGCCGATAGAGATCTTTGAGTTCTAAATTTTCATCACAACTTAACATACATTTCTTTAGACACAACACCCATATATCTAAAACCCAAACCACCTTTAGTCCTTCGTGAGCAATTTTTTTCCCAGGTTGCCCAATGCTTGCTCCTATCAATTAGCATGTTACTTTAAAATAGATTTGTAAAAATTCTATGGAGCTCTTTCATCACATATTTAGGACGGACAAGAGAAGATATAACATGTATATGTATACTTTGTTAAACGCTGAACAATAACACTTTTTTACCTCCAAAATAAAGTATATTGCCTTTCCATTCCTGTAGCTTATCCTTCACCTTCCTAATGAGATTTGCATAATGTTCCTTTCTTTTTCTAGCATGAGTAATGGGACATCCTAGATATTTTAAGGGCAATTAACCCCTATATATACATGTACATTCCTCTACCAAAGTTTTCATTTCTGCAGTTGCACTTCGACGAAGATAGAAAAAAATTTCTCTTTATTAATCTGCTGACTTGATTGAGCTTCATAGTATAATATTCCTTTAAGATGTGTTTTTTAAAATTTTCAATAAGCTTTTAAAAGAAATTTTAACAGAAAATATAAATATGGTGCTCCTCTGTATTTTGATTTAATATCATGTCATTTAATAGGTTATGAACACAAGATTTTTGTTTATTTAGTGCTATAATAATCATCATCTTATACCATGATGAAAACTAAGAACAAAATTAATTTAATTGATAAACAATCATTTCCTTCGAAAGAAAATTATCGCTATCATCATTAAGTGAATATATATTAATATCACAGAAAAATAAAACAAAGACGATACTTTATATGTTGAGAATACACAATAGATTAACAAAAGTATATATTTTTATTAAGGAAATTGAAGGATTATTCACCAAACGGCTGAGGATTGATGAACCCAATCCTATAATCTCTTAGCTCGCCCTCAAATTCGTTTTGCAAAATGACTGATTTTCGTTAGTTTAATTAAGAAGAAAATATTTTCTTTCTTTCTTGGTATTCAATATCTTATTGAGACTTTATTAGGTTCGCATAACGAAAAGTCCCAAATTGAGGCTAAATCTCTTTCTAACAAAGATAACTCATGCCCAAGACTCGAACCTGACACTTCTAGTTAAGGATAAAATAATATTAACCTCTACTCCACCACAATCCTTGTTGGTAGAACACATTAACTTAATCCAACATATTGGAGAATATCCAAGTGAAATCAAATTAAGTTATTATTAGTATCGACAATAGTTGTGGTGGGATGTATATGATCCATTCATCCTTAACCAGAGGTCTCGGGTTTGATCCTTGAATATGAAGAAAGTATTGTTAGAGAGTGTCCCTCAGAATCCGAATTAGTTAAAGATTCAAAATGATATATTGAAAACCGAGTGAGCACAATATTAATTACAATTTATAATTTATTCTGAATTCCTTTTGAACTCTTTTATCGAGAAGAATGATAACTTTTGTAATAATCACTTATCATGTTTAGTCTTCCATTGAGATATCTTATTTTTTAACTTTCAATATGTGTTTAAAAGAAAATATAAATATGGTATCAGAATAAATAGAATATACTTTTTAGTAGTGAATTTTTTATGTTACTATTTACTCCTCTTGATTTTGATTCAATACCATGACATTTATTAGGTTAAGAACAAAAGATTTTATTTGGAGCTATAAAAAACATCATAATTTACCACAAGGAAATCTAGTAAAAAAATATAATCTAAATTACATACAATCGTTTTCTTAAAAAAAATATTATTATCAACAATAAATGAATATTAATTAATAAGACATAGGAAAACCATACAGGATGATACTTTATATGTATAAAACACAAAACAGATAAAAAGTAAATATTTTTTCTAAGGATATTGATATGTTATTCACTAAAATACGGAGGATTGATGAGCCTAATCTCATAAACTTTAAGATCACCCTCATATTCTTTTTGAAAAGTATCTAATTTTAATAAGTACAAGAAGAAAAAGTTTCTTCATTTACTTGATGTCTGACATTCTTATTGGGACTCAATTATATTCGGATAATGGAAAGTCCAAAATTGAGGGTAAACCTCTTTCCTACAATGTTAATTCATGCCCAAGACTCAAACCTGTCACTTTTGGTTAAGGATGGATGAATAATAACTTCTACTCCACACCAATCCTTGTTGGTAGAACGCAACAAATAAATCAAACATATAGCAAAATATTCAAGAGAAAGTAAATTAACTTATTAATAGTACCAACAAATAGTTGTGGTGAGATGTATATGGGTTATCCATCCTTAACCAGAGATCTCGAGTTTGAGCCTTGTTTATAAAGAAAATTTTGTTATAGAGTGTCCCTCAAAATCTGAATTAGTCGGGATACAATATGCTATATTGAAAACGAAGTGAAATTAATATTAATTACAATTTAGTATTATCATCATATACCACAAGGAAAACTAGTAAAATAATATAATCTAAATTACATACAATCGTTTCCTTCAAAAAAATTATTATTATTAACAATAAATAAATATTAATTAATAGAACAAAAAAAACATACAGGACGATATTTTATATGTAGAAAACACAAAATCAATAAAAAATAAATTTTTTGAGTATGGAGATTGAGAGGTTATTGACTAAAATATGAAGGATTGATGAGCCTAGTCTCATAAACTTTGAGATCACCCTTATAGTATTTTCGAAAAATATCTAATTTTCATAATAATAAGAAAAAAAAGTTTCTTAATTTACTTGGTGTCTGACATGCTTATTGGGACTCAATTAGATTCGGATAATGAAAAGTCCAAAATTGAGGGTAAACCTCTTTCCTACAAAGTTAATTCATGCCCAAGACTCGAACCTGACATTTTTGGTTAAGGATAAATTAATACTAACTTCTACTCCACGACAATCCTTGTTGGTAAAACACAACAAGTAAATCAAACATATAACCAAATATTCAAGAGAAAGTAAATTAAATTATTATTAGTACCAACAAATAGTTGTGGTGAGATGTTTATGATCTATCCATCCTTAACCAGAGGTCTCGGGTTTGAGCCTTGTCTATGAAGAAAATTTTGTTAGAGAGTGTCCCTCAAAATCTAAATTAGTCAGGATACAATATGCTATATTCAAAACCAAGTAAAAATAATATTAATTAAAATTCAATATTATCATCATATACCACAAGGAAAACAAGTAAAATATATAATCTAAATTACATACAATCGTTTCCTTCAAAAAAATTATTATTATCAACAATAAATGAATATTAATTAATAGGACAGAAAAAAAAAACATACAGGACGATACTTATATGTAGAAAACACAAAATAGATATAAAATAAATGTTTTCACTACAGAGATTAAGAGGTTATTCACTAAAATACGGAGAATTGATGATCCTAATCTCATAAACTTTGATATCACCCTCATATTATTTATGAAAAATATCTAATTTTCATAAGTACAAGAAGAAAAAAGTTTCTTAAATTACTTGGTGTCTGACATTCTTATTGGGACTCAACTAGATTCGAATAATGGAAAGTGCGAAATTGAGGGTAAACCTCTTTCCTACAAAGTTATTTCATGCCCAAGACTCGAACCTGACACTTTTGGTTAAGGATGAATGAATACTACCATCTACTCCACGCCAATCCTTGTTGGTAGAACACAACAAATAAATCAAACATATAGCCAAATATTCAAGAGAAAGTAAATTAAGTTATTATTAGTACCAACAAATAGTTGTGGTGAGATGTATATGGTGTATCCATCCTTAACAAGAGGTCTCGAGTTTGAGCCTTGTCTATGAAGGAAATTTTGTTAGAGAGTGTCCCTCAAAAATCTGAATTAGTCAGGGTAAAATATGGTATATTAAAAATGAAGTAAAAATACTATTAATTACAATTTAGTATTATCATCATATACCACAAGGAAAACTAGTAAAAGAATATAATCTAAATTACAAACAATCGTTTCCTTCAAAAAAATTATTATTATCAACAATAAATGAATAATAATTAATATGAAAAAAAAACATACAAGACGATACTTTATATGTAGAAAACACAAAATAGATAAAAAGTAAATGTTTTCACTAAGGAGAATGATTGGTAATTCACTAAAACATAGAAGATTGATAAGCCTAATCTCATAATCTTTGAGATCACCCTCATCTAATTTTCATAAGTACAAGAAGAAAAGTTTCTTAATTTAGTTGATGTCTGAGATTTTGGGACTCAATTAGATTCGGATATTGGAAAGTTCAAAATTGAGGGTAAACCTCTTTCCTACAAAGTGAATTCATGCCCAAGACTTGTACCTGACACTTTTGGATAAGGATGAATGAATACTAACTTCTACTCCATGACAATCCTTGTTGGTAGAACACAATAAATAAATCAAACATATAACCAAATATTCAAGAGAAAGTAAATTAAGTTATTATTAGTACCAACATATAGTTGTGGTGAGATGTATATGGTCTATCCATCCTTAACCAGAAGTCTCGTGTTTAAACCTTGTTTATGAAGAAAATTTTGTTAGAGTGTGTCCCTCAAAATCTGAATTAGTCTGGATACCATATGCTACATTTAAAATCAACTGAAAATAATAATAGTTACAATTTAATATTATCATCATATACCACAAGGAAAACTAGTAGAAAAATATGATCTAAATTACATACAATCGTTTCCTTAAAAAAATTATTATTAATAACAATAAATGAATATTAATTAGTAGGTCAGAAAAAAAACATATAGGACGATACTTTATACGTAAAACACACAAAATAGATAAAACGTAAATGTTTTCACTAAGGAGATTGAGAGGTTATTCACTAAAAGATGGAGGATTGGTGAGCCTAATCTCATAAACTTTGAGATCACCCGCATATTCTTTTTGAAAAATATCTAATTTTCATAAGTAGAAGAAGAAAAAGTTTCTTAATTTACTAGGTGTCTGAGATTCTTATTGGGACTCAATTAGATTCAGTTAATGAAAAGTCCGACATTGAGGGTAAACCTCTTTCCTACAAAGTTAATTCATGCCCAAGACTCGAACTTGACACTTTTGGTTAAAGATGAATTAATTCTAACTTCTACTCCACAATAATCCTTGTTGGTAGAACACAACAAATCAATCAAGCATATAACCAAATATTCAAGAGAAAGTAATTAAGTTATTAGTAGTGCCAAGAAATAGTCGTGGTGAGATGTATATGGTCTATTAATCCTTAACCGTAGGTATCGGGTTTGATCCTTGTCTATGAAGAAAATTTTGTTAGAGTGTGTCTCTCAAAATCTGAATTAGTCAGAATACAATATGCTATATTGAAAACCAAGTGAAAATAATATTAATTACAATTTAACATTATCATCATATGCCACAAGGAAAACTAGTAAAAATATAATCTAAATTACATACAATCGTTTCCTTCAAATAAAATATTATTAACAACAATAAATGAATATTAATCAATAGGAAATAAAAACATACAGGATGATATCTTTTATGTAGAAAACACAAGATAGATAAAAAGTAAATGTTTTCATTAAGGAGATTGATAGGTTATTCAATAAAATATGGAGGATTTATGAGCCAAACCACAAAAACTTTGAGATCACCCTCTATCTAATTTTTACAAGTACAAAAAAAAAGACTTTTTTAATTTACTTGGTGTCGGAGATTTTTATTGAAGTCAATTAGATTCAGAAAATGGAAAGTCCGAAATTGAGGGTAAACCTCTTTCCTACAAAGTGAATTCATTCCCAAGACTCGAACCTGACACTTTTGATTAAGGATGAATGAATACTAACTTCTACTCCAATACAATCCTTGTTTGTATAACACAACAAATAAATCAAACATATAACCAATATTCAAGAGAAAGTAAATTAAGTTATTATTAGTACCAACAAATAGTTGTGGTGAGATGTATATGGTCTATCCATCCTTAACCAGATGTCTCGGATTTGAGCCTTGTCTACGAAAAAATATATTGTTAGAGTGTGTCCCTCAAAATATGAATTAGTCAGGATACAATATGCTATATTGAAAACCAAGTGAAAGTAATATTAATTACAATTTAATAATATCATCATCTACCACAAGAAAAACTAGTAAAAAAATATAATCTAAATTACATACAATCGTTTCCTTCAAAAAAATTATTATTATCAACAATAAATGAATATTAATTAATAGGACAGAAAAAAAAACATATAGGACGATACTTTATACGTAAAAAACACAAAATAGATAAAAGGTAATTGTTTTCACTAAGGAGATTGAGAGGTTATTCAATAAAATATGGAAGATTGATGAGCCTAATCTCATAATCTTTGAGATCACCCTCATCTAATTTTCATAAGTACAAGAAGAAAAAGTTTCTTAATTTAGTTGATGTCTGAGATTTTGGGACTCAATTAGATTCGGATATTGGAAAGTCCAAAATTGAGGGTAAACCTCTTTCCTACAAAGTGAATTCATGCCCAAGACTTGTACCTGACACTTTTGGATAAGGATGAATGAATACTAACTTCTACTCCATGACAATCCTTGTAGGTAGAACACAATAAATAAATCAAACATATAACCAAATATTCAAGAGAAAGTAAAATAAGTTATTATTAGTACCAACAAACAGTTGTGGCGAGATGTATATGGTCTTCCATCCTTAACCAGAGGTCTCGTGTTTGAGCCTTGTCTTTGAAGAAAATTTTGTTAAGAGTGTGTCCCTCAAAATCTGAATTAGTCAGGATATAATATACTATATGGAAAACCAAGTGAAAATAATATTAATTACAATAATATTATCATCATACACCACAAGGAAAACTAGTAAAAAATATAATCTAACTTATATACAATTGTTTCCTTCAAAAAATTTATTATTATCAACATTAAATGAATATAAATTAAAAGGACGGAACAAAAAAAAAATAAAACAAGACGATACTTTATATGTAGAAAACACAAAATAGATAAAGAGTAAATGTTTTCACTAAGGAGATGGAGAGGTTATTCACTAAAAGATGGAGGATTTTGATCTAATCTCATAAACTTTGAAATCACCCTCATATTCTTTTTGAAAATATCTAATTTTCATAAGTACAAGAAAAAATGTTTTTTCAATTTACTTGATTTCTGAGATTCTTATTGGGACTCAATTAGATTCGCATAATGGAAAGTCCGACATTGAGGGTAAACCTATTCCCTACAAAGTTAATTCATGCCCAAGACTCGAACCTCACACTTTTGGTTAAGGATGAATGAATACTAACTTCTAATCCACGACAATCCCTGTTGGTAGAACAAAAAAATGAATCAAACATCTAACCAAATATTCTAGAGAAAGTAAATTAAGTTATTATTAGTACCAACAAATAGTTGTGGTGATATGTATATGGTCTTCCATCCTTAACCAGAGGTCTCAGGTTTGAGCCTTGTCTATGAAGAAAATTTTGGTAGAGTGTGTCCCTCAAAATCTGAATTAGTCAGGATACAATATGCGATATTAAAAACCAAGTGAAAATAATATTAATTACAATTTAACATTATCATCATATACCACAAGGAAAACTAGTAAAAAAATATAATCTAAATTACATACAATCGTTTCCTTCATAAAAATTATTCTTATCAACCATAAATGAATATTAATGAATAGGAAATAAAAACATACAAGACGATACTTTATATGTAGAAAACTCAAAATAGATAAAAAAGTAAATGTTTTCACTAAGGAGATTGATAGGTTATCCACTAAAATATGTAGGATTGATGAGCCTAATCTCATAAACTTTGAGATCACCCTCATATTCTTTTTGAAAAATATCTAATATTCATCAGTACAAGAAGAAAAAAGTTTCTTAAATTATTTGGTGTCTGAGATTCTTAGTGGGACTCAATTATATTCGAATAATGGAAAGTGCGAAATTGAGGGTAAACCTCTTTCCTACAAAGTTAATTCATGAAAAAGACTCGAACGTGACACTTTTGGTTAAGGATGAATGAATACTAACTTCTACTCCACGCCAATTATTGTTGGTAGAACACAACAAATAAATCAAAGATATAGCCAAAAATTCAAGAGAAATTACATTAAGTTATTATTAGTACCATCAAATAGTTGTGGTGAGATGTATATGGTCCATCCATCCTTAACCAAAGCTCTCGGGTTTGAGCCTTGTCTATGAAGAAAATTTTGCAAGAGAGTGTCCCTAAAAATTTGAATTAGCCTGGATACAATATGCTATATTGAAAACAAAGTGAAAATAATATTAATTACAATTTAGTGTTATCATCATATACTACAAGGAAAACTAGTAAAGGAATATAATCTAAATTACATACAATCGTTTCCTTCAAAAAAAAATATTATTATCAACAATAAATGAATATTAATTAATAGGAAAAAAAACATACAGGACGATACTTTATATGTAGAAAACACAAAATAGATAAAAAGTAAATGTTTTCACTAAGGAGATTGATAGGTTATTCGCTAAAATATGGAGGATTGATGAGCCTAATCTCATAAACTTTGACATCAACCTTATATTCATTTTGAAAAGTATCTAATTATCATAAGTACGATAAAAAAAAAATTCTCAATTTACTTGGTGTCTGAGATTCTTATTGGGACTCAATTAGATTCAGATAATGGAAAGTCTGAAATTGAGGGTAAACCTTTTCCTACAAAGTTAATTCATGCCCAAAACTCGAACCTAACACTTTTAGTCAAGGATGAGTTAATAGTAACTTCTACTCCACGACAATCCTTGTTGGTAGAACACAACAAATAAATCAAACATATAACCAAATATTCAAGAGAAAGTAAATTAAGTTATTATTAGTACCAACAAATAATTGTGGTGAGATGTATATATCCATCCTTAACCAGAGGTCTTGGGTTTAAGCCTTGTCCATAAAAAAAAAATTGTTAGAGAGTATCCCTCAAAATCTAAATTAGTCAGGATACAATATGCTATATTGAAAACCAAGTGAAAATAATATTAATTGCAATTTAATATTATCATCATATACCACCAGTAAAACTAGTAAAAAATAATTATAATCTAAATTGCATACAATTGTTTCCTTCAAAAAAATTATTATTATCAACAATAAATGAATATTAATTAATTGGACAAAAAAAACATATCGGACGATACTTTATATGTAGAAAACACAAAATAGATAAAAAGTAAATGTTTTCACTAAGGAGATTGAGAGGTTATTCACTAAAATATGGAGGATTGATGACCCTAGTCTTATAAACTTTGAGATCACCCTCATATTCTTTTTAAAAAATATCTATTTTTCACAAGTACAAGAAGAAAAAGTTTCTTAATTTACTTGGTGTCTGACATTCTTATTAGGACTCAATTAGATTCAATAATGGAAAGTCTGAAATTGAGAGTAAACCTCTCTCCTACAAATGTCACGACCCAGACTGTCGTGATTGACACCCACACGAGCCCTCCAGTGGTAGAACCATTAATACTAATCACCTAGCCCAAGAACTAAACATTTAAAGATACGGAAGCATGTTTAAATGCAGAAATCAAATAGAGTTCCCATAAACTCCAAAGCTTCAAATAAATTTAACCAAATTAATGCGGAAGAACAACTCCTAGAACCTGAAAGTCAATCTACCAAACCTCCAAGTTCAACAAGTCTAAGAAAAGGGGGTGCAACCCTGAAACTACACAAACAAATATCTAACTAGAATGACTGAGTCCGAAAAGAGTGGACTAAAACATAGAGAACTCATGGAAGCCTGGAAGAGTTGGCTCACCCTTGAATTCGATCTCGATAGGTGATCTCCTAAATGCGGTCTGTCAGTAGCCGCCTGAAGATGCCATGTACTCAACAAAGAAAGAGCAAATGCAGTATCAATACACAACCACAGTGTACTGGTAGGATCACACGGCTAAATAGTTAATTCATGCCCAAGACTCGAACCTGACACTTTTGGTTAAGGATGAATGAATACTAACTTCTACTCCACGACAATCCTTGTTGGTAGAACACAACAAATAAATCAAACATATAACCAAATATTCAAGATAAAGTAAATTAAGTTATTATTAGTACCACCAAATAGTTGTGGTGAGATGTATATGGTCTATCCATCCTTAACCAGAGGTCTCGGGTTTGAGCTTTGTCTATGAAGAAAATTTTGTTAGAGAGTGTCCCTTAAAATCTGAATTAGTCAGGATACAATATGCTATATTGAAAACTAAGTGAAAATAATATTAATTACAATTTAAATTTTATTCTAAAATCCTTTTGAACTATTTTATCTGGAAGAATGATTATTTTTGTAATAATGAGTTGTCACACTTAATATTCCACTGAGATGTGTTATTGTTACCTTTCAATATGTGATTAAGATAATTTTAAAAGAACATGTAAATATGACATCAAAATAAATAGAATTTACAGATTAGTAGTGAACTTCTATTAATACAACTATACGTACCCGTACGTTACGCGAATATATTAATTCATAATTATTTTAAATTCGTAAACATCAAATAGATAAAATAATTTTACATGTTTTTCCTCTTTTTATATTCATAATTGATCAATAGACCAACTTATGTGTTGCACGTTTCAATTTTTTATCCTTTATTTTAAAAAAAGAAGCATTCATCTTTATTATTATAATAATAGTTTAAGATTAAAAATTGCCTTACCAATTGAGAAGAGATTATTTACTATTAGGAGTATTTTTAAAATAAAGATAGTTCTTAATCAATTGGGAAAAAGGTCTGAAATATATTCGAACTTTGGCCGAAATTGCTGTAACAATACCGAACTTTGAAAAGGACCTTTTACTTCCCTAGACTATTTAATAGTGTATTTTAAAGGTATATATGTGCCCACGTGGACATCATAAATATGACATCATTATAAATAGTAATGTATTCACATGGGCACATAGATACCTTTAAAATATACTATTAAATAGTGCAGGGGGGTAAAAGGTCCTTCATAAGTTTGGTATCATAACAACAATTTCGGTCAAAGTTGGAGTATTTTTCAGACCCTTTTCCCTAATCAATTACTCAATTTAAAGAATTCACATAAAAATACTCCACACAAATTTAAAACATACCTCAATAATTTAAAAAAATTTAACTCCAGTAACAATTAGAGATAAATTAACTAATTTAATCGTCATATGAGACAAAAACTAAACTTAAAGTTGTGTAACGACCTGTTTTCGTCGTTATAAAAATGCCAACGGGGGAAAATTTGTGATCGGAAAACTTTTTCGTAGTATTTGGATTTTTCCAACCTAGTCCAGATTTGGATGAAATCAGAGTCATTAAGGTGTAGGGAAATTTGTTAACAATCAGGTGATTTATTTATGATTATAATTACATGGGTGGATACATAACTCGTTAAGGAATCCGTACGGCTTTACGGAATTGAATTCGGGCGAGTAGAACTCCCGGAATTGACCTTAGCGTAAAGGGTATTTTTCTGAGCGTCGTTGGTTAGGTGTGTGTTATGAAATGGGGATTTTGGAATGCTTTAAATAGCTCATTGTTTCGTGCAGTCCACTCTGGCGGTGCTTTTGGTCACTCTGGCGGGGTCGCTCTGGCGGGGTCGCTACAACGGGGTGAGGGCCGTTGTGGCAGGTTCGACGCGACTTAAAATCGTAAATAAACCCCTAAACGACCTTAGTTTGCACTTTTCGATTCTTAGAACTAAGGAATGAACCTTAGGCGACTCCTAGCAGTTTTCCACCATTCTTGAGGCTAAATGTAAGCTTTTCACTCCCCGAATCCATTTTTTGATCCGTAGAACGTAATAAAATGTGTAATTAATGATGGGGGAGGGTTTTTGATCTAGATTCTATGGTGGAAACAACCCATTTTGGATACTTGAAATCATGGGTTTGATCTAGGGTTAATAGAATTGTTAGCAATTTGGGTAATTAGTGATTGTTTATTGATTTCCGTATTGTATTGATTGTTTGTAAACCAAGAACAAGCGGAACGAATCCAGAAAGGGAAGGATCAAGTTTCTTAGGGTTTCAAGCTTGTTTTGATGTAGGTGATGGTTGTGATTCTATGATTGTGTGATGTATGTTTGTTCTTGCTTCATTATGATACATGTATGTATATGAATGTTGCATTATTGATCACACTTGTTGTAAATGAGATAGATGAATGATGATTGCCATAAAATCATGACTTAAATGTATGATGTTGAGGATTTACTTGTGATTGTGGTGTGTTGAATGGATCGGTTGCCACGTTCCGACATAACTAACTTGGATCGGTTGCCACATTCCGACATAATTATGGCCATCGATTGCCACGTTCGGGCATAATCATTGGATCGGGTACCACATTCTGGTATGCTAACGTTTGGGTTTGGGTTCCATGAGAGGACCAATGATTTGATATAATTGAGTATCTTGAGGAATGTGAGGTTGTTTGTTGTTCATAAATGTGTTAATATTGTATATGTTCGATATATGCATGTGATTATATTGTTGTATTGATTTATGTATGTTGCACTTAGTGGGATAGCCGTGTGATCCTACCAGTACACTGTGGTTGTGTACTGATACTGCACTTACTCTTATTTTTGTTGAGTACATGGCATCTTCAAGCGGCTACTGACAGACCTCACTTAGGAGATCAATGATCGTTCGAATTCAAGGGTAAGCCAATTCTTCCGGGTTGCCATGGGTTCTCTTTCGTCTATGTCCACCATTTCCGGACTTAGACTATGTTCTAGATAGTTGATTAGTCCATTAGATTGGGGTTGCATCCCTTCTTGTTTAGACTTGTTGAGCTTTAGATGTTTTGGTACATTGACTTTTAGGTTCTACGTTATTTCTTCCGCATTGTTTAGCTATTGTTAGCCTTTTGTTAGAGTTTATGAGAACTCTATTTCTTTCCTTAGTATTTAACTTGTTTCGTATCCATGCCTTAGTTTTTGGTTAGTGGCTTGGTTTGGGTTGTAGTACTGGTTCTCCCACCGGAGGGTTAGTGTGAGTGCCAATCACGACGGTCTGGGTCGTGACAAGTTGCTATTAAAAAGGGGTAAAAATGTGATTTACTCTTTTATAGTAACCATATTTAATGAGTTTTGCAAATAAATTTTAATTTACTTTTATTTTTTATTTTTACGTAATCTACCTTTGTATATTTTATTAATTTTTGTTAATAAGTTTCTAGAGTTGGTGCGTGAGAATGTAATGGAAAGTTTTAAAACTGCCTATTTAAATTTTAATTGTAATTAAAAAAAAAATTATGGAAAAAAACATGGTAATATTTTGTTGTTTAATATTTATGTTCCTGCTTTATTTAAATAAGGAATTTGAATTTCTTAATTTTTTTAATTTAAAATAGATCATTTAATTATTTAATTTTTAAAATATAGATTTCAAAATTTTAAAAATGGTTATATCACATTAAATTTAATTAAAATTTAATTTCAAATTTAGAGTAGTTACAAATTACAAATAAATAATATTTCTTAATAAGAATTATTGTTTTTTGTGGTGCTGAAACGTGTCGTTATTAGAAAAGTAGATTAACCATATTAAGATTTCTAGCCAAAAGAAAATCCTTACAGAATATCCAAGAAAATTGATAATGTAGCTTATGAGTTGGAGCTACTGTCAGAGTTAGCAGTAGTCCATCTGGTATTCCACATTTCTATGTTGAAGAAGTGTATGAGCGATCCTTCACTTATTATACCTTCTGGAAATGTTGATATTAATTACACCTTATCTTATGAGGAGATACTCATTAAGAAACTTGATCGTAAGGTTCGCAAGTTGAAAGTCAAGGAGGTTGCATTAGTCAAGGTCTTATGGAGGAATTAGTTTGTTGAAGAAGCTACTTGGGAGGATGAGGAGGATATGAAGGAGAGGTACCCACATCTCTTTGCTTCCGAAAAAATTCAAGACCTAGGTAATGATTTTTGTAAAACACTATTTTAATTGATATACTAAGTTGTGTTAAATTACACGTTGGGTGTTTGAGTTGGGTGTTAGATGTTGCCACTCTCAATTCTATTTAGAGTGATATCATTCGAGGAAGAATATTCCAAAGGGGGAGATATTGTAACACCTCGGTCTTAGAAAGGGCTAATTTTAGAAAGAACTAAATTAGAAATAGCCAATTTGAGATTAGTGCAAGTTATTCTTAAATTGTGAGTTGTGGGTCAACTTCAAATGACCATAACTTTCAACACATAATGAGTTAGGTGGCCCATGAGAGATCAAATCGAAGGTCGTTGAGTCCTCTTTCCAATGCCGCGGAGTTTTCTAAATTCCAACTTCGAATGAGGGAGATATCCCCGTTTGAGTACAACCTATCCAGTTAAGAAAATTCATCTGAATTAAGGAGGGGTATTTTGGTCTTTTCCTTACCCCACTAGGCCTACACGTTTTGTTCACCCAATTAGGGGTCAAAACTGATTAAAATCAGTTTTCAGTCAAATTTAAATCATTCAAGAAATTAGGGCAAAGGTCAAGAGGAGAAAAGAGGAAGCTTTCAAGAAGTTCTTCAAACTTTCGGGGAAATCTCCAAGAACTGAGTTCTTTCGAGGTATATAAGTTTTCATAGTGATGGGCTTGTTCACCCTCACGTCAATCATGAGTTTCCAATTTCAAATTAATCCATGAAATAGAATATAGTGGGTTCGTGATTGAGTTCTTTGAGGTTTGGTGCCTCATTCTTTGGTAATGGGGGTTTTGTTGAGTTCTTAAGGTGAGGATCTTGTGAATGAGTGTTGTTCTTGAGATATTTTGAGTGGATTTTCATTTAGTTTTGTTGGGTTAATGAATCTAAGGTATTTTGGAAGAAATCAATCGATTCTAGGTGAATTAGGACAAAAAATCGAAAAGAAAAATTTGTCAGAACATTCTGGGAATTAGCTGGGGCGGCGCACCCCTGATGCCCAGGATGGTTGGCGCCCTATGCCTTCAGTGCACCACAAACCATCCCTAAGTAAATGGAGGGTTGTCATGGCGCGCCAGGGATGCACCAGGAGCGTCAGTTCACTTTCCCTTCCGTTCTTCGATCCGTACTTGTTCCTTTGAGTCGAGCTTTCCATTCTTCAACAGTTCTTCATATACTTTAATTGTACAATAAAAATTATAACATTGTATTTTTATTCTTCTTGTGTTACGGAGGAATCAACATCACTAGATAGGAAAGTTCAAGTTGAAGAGTTTCTAGACTCTGTCTGATTTTGTTTGTTTGTTTCTTATTTTAGTTTGGTCCTTTTGGGGATCTTTTACTTTGTGATGCTGATATACTTCTTTGGTCTTCTTCCCCAAACACTTTTAGCTTTCATTTTATAAATTAAATATGGCCTTTAAGGCTTGCTTTGATTTTAAAAAGTAAGTACTAATAATTGAAATTATTTTCATATTCCTCCAACACCACCTATAGTAAAATAGGAGTTATGAGTATTGGTGTACAACATATAAAATACTTAGAACAACAAGAAACTTATGGTACAAAAGTTAAGAATGAAGTTAAGGTAGACAACAATGATGATGATAATATATCCTTTAATTTCGCTATTTCTCAAATTCGAACTCAGACTCATGTTCATCCTTTACTACCTGAAATTCCAAAAATAAACTAGTATAATATGAAATACTTTTAATCAAATAAAATGTACAAATATAGTTGAATGTTCAATTTTTGAATTAAAATATAAGCATAGGATCATGAGTAATAAAGAAAGGACATGTTAATTGATTACATATTTGGATAATTTACTGTAATGCCCCAAATTTTCAAACTATGACCCAAGTCATTCTTTAATTGAGTATAGGATTCAAACTCAATGATTTATAATGTTGGATAGGTATTGAAGAAAATTTCTTACTATGAAAAGATATTTGTATGTGAATTAAGGTCATAATAAGGGACTCCTTGAGTTTTAAGATTTTGTGGCTTAATACCAAGAATATGAAAGGCCATGAAGCCTTTGTTCCAACGCCTTCAATCGTTCGTCAATCCAAGTTATCTACTAAAGGTTATGCCCGGTTTAATGGGAACTATGGGTTCTGTGCGATCCGCCAAGTGAAGTGGACATCAACTACATGGCCACATGGCAAAGTCAATAACACTGTTAAGGTCGCATGAAGAAGGCTCTAGTTGCGCTGCCGCACACCGGCTCCAAAATTATTCAAGTCTTCTCTTTTCTTCACATATTAGGAGGGGTGTTTTAGTACTTTCATTATCCCATAACCCTAACCTATGACTATCAACTTCTCCCAAAAGTCGTATTTTAAGAGATTCGATAAGTTACCACAAACGTTTCTCCTCTTTTTCTTCAACACTTCAAGAAGCAAGGTCAGAGGTTAAGTCTCAAGGTCTCTTTCCTAAGTTCTTTATCAAAAGGTATGTTTGAACACTCCTTACTTCAAACTACTCTACAAGATTCATATTTTATTTTACTATTCATATTTTCTAAATTACAATTGAGGTAAGGGTTGTGAGATGATTTCGTGAAAATTGATTAGAAATGTTCCTCTCGTGTCAATTGTGTTCAAATTACTTTATTATGATTTCAGAATTTGGAATGTTAGTTTTGAATATATGAATCACCTCATAGGATTTTGAAAAGGATTTTTTTCTATAAATAATGGCTTTGGAAATCTATGAGTCCTTCAAATGTTTTGGTTTAAAATGATGGACAAAGGGTGATTTCCTGTCCTGATTAAATGCTTATGATTTTGCATTTTATATATTGTCTTATAACTTGGAAAGACTTGGATGTTGGCATTGAACAGATATGTGACACCTCAAATTTGGAAAATAAGGAAAATATAGTTTTTGCATTGGTGCCTGTGCCTACGGGTCCCATATACGGACCGTAGATGTCACGCCACGAGGCTATCCCCTAGACGTATCATACGACCTAGGATCACAAATGACTCCAAGCTAACCCTGAGTCAGGCATATCACAAGCATACTGAATATATAAGTAAGATAAGTGGAAGCATAACTAATAAATGAGTCAAAACTAAAGGACTCCAAATGAAAATATACCCGAATATTTAGGGAAACAACCCTAAAACGCTTAACACTGACTCTATGTCTAAACGCTTCTACTACTAGTGAGTTGCTGGGACAAGTCCCCAGCTAACTAAAAAAAAATACTGAAAAACTGAAAGTAAGCTAACTAAACCAAGCATAAAGAAACACCTTCGAACTATGAGGACTCACCTCTGAAGTTGCTGAGTATGGGCTGGAAATCATACTAAGCGTGATCTGGATGTTGAGCGTCTGAACCTACTTCATAAAATGATGTAGCATAAAGTATGAGTTAGTACTTTGAATGTACTGAGCATGTAGGATATAGATACTAAGCTGAACGATATAAATAGGGCAATATAATATTGACAATATAGACTGAGCATGGCAATAGGCTGTACTGAAGTATAATTGAAAATTGATCTAGATGCAACGACCAAGTACTAATCATAAAGATAACATGTTGAACTGAATACTGAAGTAAATGTTGATAACATGGTCAATGCATTACGAGTATAACTGTAAGAGCTACTATTAACCGACATAAATCATGTGAGCTAAACATAGATTCCGATGTATACACCTCTTCTAGAGGACCCAATATACCTTGCTAGGGGTATAAAGACATGATTGTGGTGTGATCACTAAAACTGATGCCCAATAGAGGGGACTTTTGAACCTATGTTGGCACGTAGTTCTGGGACTGTGAGGGTACACTGTACCCTAGTCCAACTCGGTCCTAAGTCTACCCCCAATTGAATATGTATATAGCTAAAATGCAACTGAAATACTGAGTAGCTCAAAATATCTTTCTGAAATGCAACATAAATATACTAAAAGATATGACATTCGAGTTATGAAGCATGATTTTCTGACTGATCTGCCTAGCAAGTATAATTCATGAGTAATGATAATTAATATAAGCTAGGGTTCTGAATTCTATACATGGAACTATGAAAATGTTCCAAGAAACATGTTATTTAGAATCGTGGAAATTTAGTAGCTAAAGTCACAATGAATCTCCAAGATTATGGAAACCCTAGGTCAGAACAATTCAGGAGAAATTGAAGAACTGACTGAATTCTAGGGATCTAATGGGTGAAAGGAACTCGTTAGTGAAATCCCACATACCTGGTAATGGAAAATACGGAGAAATCCTTTGGATTACATGGCTGAACTTTGAAGAACACCTATGTTCGTTCTAGGGAGAAACTAGCACCTTTTTCTTTTCTTTTTGTTCTATGTTAGGTGATTTTAGGAGAATTATGGTTCTAGGTTGTTTTTTACTAGATTATTAGGCTTAGACTGAGTTAAACGACGTATTTTAAGTATCGAACGATGTATTTTAAGTGCCCAGCTCATAGGTGAAAAGACCAAAACGACCCTGACTTAAAAGTTCATGGACCTCTTTCACAGGCCCATCACGGACCATGTGAAGCACCATGGGCCATATGGGCTACTGTGATTCCCCACAGAAGTTTTGGTGGTACTGGGTCATCTTTCACGGGATACTTAACGGTTGGTGTGGGTTTCCACGGACCGTTTAGTGGTCTGTGGTTCCTCATAGGGGCCTTGGGTGGTTCTGGTTTGATCTCACGGCCAACCTGACGATCCGTGTGGAGTTGCACATCTCGTGTAGGGGTCTGTGGTTCTCCACATTTTTGCTGGGTGTGAACCACCATGAGGGTGACGGGTCTTGGTCCTATTCACAACCTGTGGACCCCTCTGTGGTCCACCCTTGTTCCTGTTGTTCAGTCTTAGTTAGATTTATTAGGTGTTGCAATACCTCCCCCTTGTGATCATTTGTCCTCGAATAAAGACTAAGCAAGCTGAGTATGGAGGGAAGGGCTAAAATCCCTACTAAGTGGGTACTAGAAACTGATATCTAACTGAACTGAGTTCCTTGAACATGCAAAAATGTTGAAATGCTAGGATCACTGAGGGAAGTAGATACTGATATTGAATTTCACACGATACACTGAGGGACTGGAGAGGAAATATTACCTCAACCTGAAATTGAATTGGAAGGAAATATGTGAGGATACTTGAACATCATGGTTGCTTCTGCTTCCCAAGTAGCTCCCTCTACGGACTGACTCCTCCACAAAACCTTTACTGAAGCGAATTCCTTATTTCTCAACCTACGCACCTGACTGTCAAGAATCTCAACTGGAATCTCCTCATAGGTGAGGCTATCCTTCACATCCACACTCTCTAAAGGACTATCGATATCGGATCACCCACACTCTTCTTCAATAAAGAAATCTGAAAGACTAGATGAACCGCTACTAGTTCTGTTGGAAACTCTAACTCATAAGCCACCTTACCCACCCTTTTAAGGATTTTGTAAGGACCTACATACATGGGATTGAGCTTCCCTTGTTTTCCAAATCTCATCACCCCCTTCATGGGTGACACCTTTAGGAAAACCCAATCATTGATTTCAAATTCTAAGTCCCTTCTTTTCACATCTACATAGGACTTCTGACGACTCTGAGTTGTCTTTAGTCTATCTCTAATGAGCTGAAATTTCTCCATATCCCCATGAACCGAATCTGGTCCAATCAAGGCTGCTTCACCTTTTTCGAACCAACCAATCGAAGACCTGCATTTACACCCATATTGTGCCTCATAGGAACCAATCTGAATATTGGACTTTTATTATAAGCGAACTCTATGAGAGGTAGGTGATCATCCCAATCACCCTTGAAATCGATCACACTATCCCTCAACATGTCCTCTAATGTTTGAAAGGTATGCTCTTCCTAACCATTCGTCTGCGGATGAAATGTTGTACTGAGATTTAACTGAGTATCGAAACCTTTCTCAAACGACTTCCAGAAATGATATGTAAACTGAGGACCTCTTTTTGAGATGATAGACAAGGGAACCTCATGCAATCTGACTATCTCTCTAATGTAGAGTCTAGCATAATTCTCCGTTGAATCTGTAGTCTTGACAACCAAGAAGTGACCGGACTTAGTGACTCTGTCCACTATCACCCAATCGAAGTCATGCTATCTGCGAGTACGAGGTAAACTCGTAATGAATTTCATGTTTATTACTTTCCATTTCCATGTAGGAATACTACTCTCTTGAGTCACACCTCCTATTTTTTGATGTTCTACCTTAACATGTTCACAGTTAGGGCATTTAGTCACATATTTTGCGATGTCCCTCTTCATGCGTTCCACCAATAGACTTCCCGTAGATCATGGTACATCTTAGTGGCACCCGAATGAATAAAATATCTGGAACTATGGACTTCTGTAAGGATCTGCTGCTTCAACTCACCCATATTTGGAACACATAAAAGACCCTGGTAACAAAGCACACCATCTCCCCCTTGGGAGAACACCTCAACTCGCTGCTGATGAACTACACCATTTAATTGAAGTAATGTAGGATAACTATCATGTTTCATCTTAACCTTTGCTAACAATGAAGATTATGATCTACTTAGAACTATCACACCACCATCTGACATGTTCATAAGGCAAACTCCTAAGAGAGAAAGCTGGTGAACATATTTGGCTAATTCTTTCTTCTCTTCCTTTACATGTGCCACACTACCCATGAATAGCCTACCGAGGGTGTCAACCACGACACTGGCGTTACACAGATGGTAGAGCACATTCATGTTATAGTCTTTGAGGAATTCAAGCCATCTCTTCTGACGAAGATTCAACTCTTTCTAGGTGAACACATCAACATGAGCACTATACAAGTAGTATCTCCACATCATTAGGACGAACACTAGATGAATCACAATAAACCATATACCCGTCTGAACCATCTGGTAAAGTCAAGACATGAGTTGTAGTCAACCTTGTCTTCAATTCTGTGAAGCTTTTCTCACACTCATCTGAGCACTGAAACTTGACATGCTTTTGAGTCAACTTGGTCAATGGGGAAGCTATGGATGAAAATCTTTCAACAAGCCTCTAGTAGTAACCGACCTAACCCAAGAAACTTTTGATATCATTCGGAGAGGTGGGTCTGGGCTATTATTGTACGACCTCAATTTTATGAGAATCCACTCGGATCCCTTCGCTGGATACCACATGACCAAGAAAAGCGACAAACTGTAACAAAAATTCACAATTGCTAAACTTAGCGAATAGCTAGCGATCTTTGAGGGTTTGCAGAACAACTCACAGATGAGTTGCATGCTCTTCCTCACTCCGAGAATAAATGAGGATATCATCAATAAAGACAATGACAAAAAAGTCCAAATACTATTTGAACACTTTGTTCATTAAGTCCATGAAAGTTGCATGAGCACTCATTAGTCCAAAAGATATAACTACAAATTCATAGTGACCATACCAAGTCCTTAAAGTTATCTTTGGGATGTCACCATCTCTAACTCCGAGCTGATGATAGCCGGATCTCAGGTCTATCTTAGAAAAACAATTAGCACCCTGGTCAAACAAGTAATAAATACTGGGAATGCGATACTTATTCTTGATTGTGGCTTTGTTCAATTGGCGATAGTCAAAGAACATCCTGAGAGGACCATCTTTTTTTCTCACGAACAACACTAGAGCACCCCATAGAGAGATGCTAGTTGTCTGATGAAGCTCTTATCTAGAAAGTCTTTCAACTATTTTTTCAATTTCTTAAGCTTAGTCGGAGCCATTCAGAGGAATCGATATAAGTTGGGTATCTGAAAAGAGATATATTCTGAAGTTGATTTCCCTCAAAGGAGGAACTCCGTGAAGATCTTCTAGAAACACTTCTCAAAACTCATTCACCATTGGGACTGACTCAAGAGTTGGGGTTTCAGAGTTTGAATCCTTAACCCGAATAAGATGATAGATATACCCTTTGGAAAACATTTTCCTAGCCTTAAGGTAAGAGATAAATTAACCTACATGCACAAAGTTACTACCCTTCTACTCTAAGACAAACTCGTTTGGAAGGTGAAAACTGAAAGAACCTAGTTCTTCAATCGACTGAGGCATAATAGGAATGTAACAAATTCATGCCTAAAATGATATCAAAATCTACCATCTCTAACTCTACAAGGTCTGCTGAGGTGACTTTTTGGGAAACTGTGATAATGCAATTTGTATATACCCGTTTAGCTATAATTGAGTCACCAACTAGAGTAGAGACTAAGAAGGGTTCTGAGAGAGTTTCTGGAATAACACTGAAGTTTAATGATATATAGGGAGTTACAAAAGAAAGTGTAGCCCCTGGATCTAACAATGCATAAACATCTAAATGGTCTGAAGAGCATACAACATGTTCTAGCGCTGACCACCATCTTTACCAGACGAGGCACCCTGCTGAGTGGGGTGACTTGCTAGCACTGCTGAAGTTGTAGACTTAGCCATGTTAATGTTACCTCCTTGTACTTTCCGTGCAAAAGGGCAATCCGAAGCCTATGACCTGACCACACCCAAAACACCCATCTCTGCCAGCAAGACACTCGTCTGGATGGTTCTTACCACACTTTGGACAAGATGGAAAAGTATCCCCTGAGACTTAGAGGTTGATGCCCTTCCTTTCTGATCTTGTCGAAACTTGGGGGATGGAGTGATAGCCGATGAATGCGCTAGGGCTGTAAACCTTTGCTAATATTGTGAGCGATTCTCACCGTCCGACTTATGCTGAGAGTATTCATAATTGCTTGTTCTAGCCTTCTTGTTATCCTTAACCATTTCCTTGAGCTTATCTCCCTCAACCTACTGAGCATGGGTCATTAGTCTGAAGATATCCATATCCCTTAATAGCATAGCATTCCTGCACTCGGTCTTCACCAAATCGGATACTCCAAATAAGAACTTGCTCATTTATGCTCTCGGATCGGCAACCATATGTATAGCATACCCAGAAAGGTGGGTGAACTTTAGCCCGTATTCTTGGACTGACATCGAACCCTGCCTCAAGAAGGCCACCCTAACTTTTGTGGCCAAATTTTTCTGGTTGTTGGTGCGGAACCGGGTGTCTCCTACTCAGGCATACAATGACCTTACATGGGACCACGCGGTTATGGTTGCATCCTTAGTTTCCGGATTTGAGATGGACTTTGTCCGCATGCTGATTGCGGAGATACACGAGAGGGCCTTCAAGGCCACCACCACCTTACCCTTCACATGTTTCAATTGTGCAAGGATGCTGGAGTACCAATTTTTCACTGTGACAAGCTGGTTCAAACGACCAAGACCCTTGATATAGGCCTGATTCAGGATGAGGTCAATGTAGCTACACTGCGCAGAGAGCCGTAGGTTGAGGTGTACCATTGGGAGCGAACTTGGTAGCAGATGTAGAGCACATGTAAGGTGAGGAGCCTGCCCCTCCAGTGACTATTGAGGATGCCCCGACTTCTTATTCTCCGACCGCCAGGTAGGCCCCTAGCGCCTCCAAAGTCACTCACTCTTCAGGGTCTGCTACCGTGCATCTAGCCCGTGTCCAGAAGCTGGAGGCCTAGATGACTACACTACTTCAGCATGTGAGGCCTTGGATGCAATGTGCGATTGAGGAGTCCGTGACTAGGGTTGAGCAGCGGATGGAACAGATGATGGACCGTAAGGTTCAGGCTGTTCACTAGTGCCTTGATGCATTTGAGTTGCGCGTCTTGGAGCGACCAACCCCACCCACAGATGTCTCTATTTCCAAAAGGAGTTAGCTAGTGTTCAAGCTGATCTTGACACCCTCTTAGCTCCACCAGAGACTGAGCCTGAGTTGGCCCACCATATCACCGATTGATAATATAGTGTTGGATGCTTTATTTGGAGATGAGATGCATCCGCCTACTTCTACCCATCATGCTGGGAAGCGCCCCCGCTCCAGTCGGGCTTCTGATGATACCGAGGCTAGGATAGTTAGCAAGAAGGAGCAATAAGAGACTGAGCACCAAGAGACTGAGGCAGCTCGGAAGGCATCCATCATTGATTAGGAGTTGCGGCAATAGAGGATTAGGGAGATTGGTGTTGGTGCCTCTAGCAGTGTGAGCATTATTAATAGTGTGACTAGAGTTGATGTTAGCACTACTAAGGGTGCTGAGACGGTTGATGCGGGCACTACTGAGGGTGACCCAATTGTTGATCCAGCGGGCTCCGAGAAACTGGACCCACCCGCTTGTTGATAGATCTTTGGCGCTATGCGCCTTAAGTTTGCTTCACCCGATCCTTTATTCTTTACTTTTTGTGTATTGGGGACAATTGCACACTATTTTGTTGGGGGTGGGTAAATGGGTTGTGAGTGATATGGTAAAGTCTGAGTAACCCAACTCATAATCCTCTCTTGGGGTTTTCTTGTGTGTGTTCTTTTTCCCCAAGAGACTATTTTAATTTCTGTCGAACCGGCATGTTTAGGAATGTATGTGTAAGAGTGAGTAGAAAAATGAAAGCATGATGGCATGAAAACCATGAGAAATATGATCCCTGTCCAAAAATATTAAATTGTGCTAGATCTGTAGTTTTGATGAGTTGAATGTGTAGGATCTCAATGTGACATGATAAGAACCGATTTGACATCATGACTTAAGCTAAAACTTGAACTGGGTAATCTGATAATGAAACAATGTGCCAAGAGTGTGTGAGAAAAGTTGAATATTCAGACAGTTTGTGCCAATCTAGAACTTGCCCCGTTGGTCATGCTAAGATGATCTAGGCTAGAAGTTGGGAAGTGATCATACCCCCTTGTTCAAATTAGTCCACTTAAGCCTAAAATGATCCAACCAAATGAAATCAATGTTCCCTTTGATCCAAACATTTGAGCCTTAAATAGACCTTTTCTTTTGATTCACCTAACTCACCTTCCCTTAAAATATTGTCTTGGCCTCGGTTCCTCCTTGAACATGTGTACCTTGACTTAGGCCAAAAGCCTAAGTTGAGGGTGGCTAAGCCAAAAAGTTACCTTGATCTTGGCCTTGTTCCGACATTGGACATTGTGCACCTCAACTAATGCAAAATCCATAAGTTGAGGGTGGCTATGAAAGAGGAAACCAAAATAAAAAGGGTATTAAAAGAGTTGTGTGTTGAAAAGAGAAAAAGAAAGAAAAAGGATGTGACTTTGTGCGATAGAAGAAAAAAGATGACAAATAATAGTGTTGAAAGAAAGAAAGAAAAATAAAGTGAAAGAAAAAGAAGAAAGTGAAAGATAAGAGTTAAAAAGTCAAAAGTCACATTCATGTTGAAAAGAGTTAAGGGAAAGAAAGTAAAATGAAAGGATGCCAAAAATAGGTCAAGGAAGAGGTAAAAAGCAAGTGTAATGTCAAAGAGAGTAGAAAGTCACTAGACCACATCTGACCCTGATCCTACGTTACAAGCTAAGAAAGTCCTATATTGATCCTAACCACTAGTATGGAGAGTCTAATCAGTGAAAATAAGGGCAAGTCTATGGTATTGAGCACTAACTGTACTTGAATTCACTTCTGAGCGTGAGTGTTGAATGAATCCTAAAACTCTAAAATTCATATATTCTGTGTGAAAAGGATTTCGTTTGAAGTGAGAGAACTAGTTACATTGTCAGAAAGTTGGTACATTGGTGATTGTTAAAAGTGTATGTTGTGGTGTCTGTCGGTCGATCTGTGTCATATCTTGATCCGCATGAGTTAGCTTATTGAGTCTAAGAGAAAAGATTTGCATTAGAAAAGGGAGTCAGGATAGAAAGCCATGTGATTGCTTGAGTTTGAATGTCTGCTTCTACATAAGTGTCGTTTAGAGTCTTAGTGTGTCGCTTGAGGACAAACAACGAATTTAAGTTGAGGGTATTGATTTACCATGAGTTTACGGTATTTTTAATACATTTCACTTAAGAGTTGTGTGTGTCTAGGGCCATTTTGTATTAGAATTAATGGTTATTATGTCATATTTGCAGGAAATAGGCTTGGACGAGGTCGAGAGAGATGACAACTAAATTTCTACAAAAGGAGCCACCCACGGAGGTGACCTACGGACTGTAGGTCCAGTCACAGTCCATCGTGGGTAGGCGTGGAATGATTATAAGGGAAGTCTGACTATGTGTGGAACCACAAAGGGCATTGACGGAGCGTAGGTCGACCCACGGGCCGTCTTGCACATCCGTCATTTGTATCAGAGATTTAAAGTTCCCGTACCTGATGAAAAGTTCTAAGTGTGGAGCCACGAAATGGGACCCACAAACCGTAGGTGAACCTACGGTCCGTACTGCACACCCGTCGTTTGCATCTGAAAGTTGAAGGTTCCAGCCTTTGTAGAAAAGTTCTAAATCTTGAGCTATGGAAGGGACCTACGTACCGTAGGTCTAACCACAGTTAGTAGGTCAGTCTCGTTGATCGAAGCCGCGTCCAGCAGTTTTATTTCCTTATTTCGTTTCCTTTTTGTGTAGGATAAGTTTTTCTATTAATAAGGTATGTAAACCTCGTTTTTGGGGGTTAGACATTATTGTTAACTTTTAGTTCTTGGTATTTTCTTGGGAATTAACTTGCAAACTTTAAAATTTTGATTTCCGTATTTCGGTTTATAAAGATTTTGTCTTTGAATTTCAATTGGAGATTATGGGTTTCTTCTATCATTACGTAGTTCATGAATTCTTATTCTAAAAATATGAATTGTGTTCTTCCATGTATGAGTAACTAAATCCACAACTAGGGTTGTGGGAACCATGAGCGATTAACAAAGTATGAATAATAACTAAGTAATTCTTGAATAGTGTTGATGCATGAATTGATAATTTTTTCGCTTAGAAGTCTTTTTAACGAGTGCACGCATTAGAACTCACCTTGTTGCTACTTGCCGGAACAAGGAGGTAGTTAATAAGAAAAGAATTATCAATAGAGATTTAGTGTAATACTATCTAATAGTCTAATGTCAATTGGTGCGAGGGTGAAAACTAAGTCATACATTGATGTGATGTCTAATATGAGGTAAAGGTAAGGGTTAGTAAATTATACACACATAGCCGGACCAAGGTGCAGGATGAAAATTTCCTAATTGGCGGACCAAGCACTTAGGGATACATATCTTACCACTTTGCATGCGATACACTAGGATAGGATTACTATTATTAGGATTACCGCATTATGAGCTTATGGGGAACACATACACCCTAATTTCTCTCTCTCATTGATAACAACAAAGTTTCGAATCCTTCTCACTTGTTACTTAACAACAATCAAGTTATTTGTTTCACAAACCCCCCCCCCCTTACTTACTTGTCTCAGAAATAAGTTGACTAAACAAATATAATAGTGAGTTAAGTTTAAGTCTAAACCATATTGCTCGTGGGATCGACCCCAACCTACTAGTTGGGTTTGTTATTTGACAATGATCGCTTATACTTCTTTAGGGAGGTGTAATTTGAGAGTATCAGAGGTCCATAAGATCATCCATTTGCAAAACATAGTAAATCAAATGTCAGACGCATTTACTGATTTGAAAAGGATAACAAAGTCACATAATCGTGCAGTGAATGTGCCTATCCGGATTGACGTCCCAAAAGGACCATCTACAAGTTTAATGGCTTCTGAATCACAAACACGCCTAAAGCGTGGTAGACCATTGGGTAAAGGATAAAAATCCTAGAAAAAGAAGTACGAAAAATGACACTACAAAAGAATCCCGCGAAGAGATTCAAGATATGATTAATCCTGATATTCCTGAAGAGATCAGTGAACCCGAGACTGAAGTGAATGAAGAACTTTCAATAAGTTTTAGGGGTGATGGGATAAATTTAGATCGATAAAAAATTATAGTGGATAAGGTTTTCGCATATAATGTTGCACTTAATCTTATTCAAGACAGTGAGGATCTTGAGCCTAAATTTGTCGAAGAATGCCAATGAAGATGTGATTGGCCAAAATGGCAAGAATCAATTCAATCAGAATTAGACTCACTTGCTAAACGTGAGGTTTTTGGACCTGTAGTCCAAACCCCAAATGGTGTAAAATCGGTTGGCTATAAATGGGTTTTTGTGCGAAAGAGAAATGAGATAAATGAAATTGTAAGATACAAGGAACGCCTTGTTCCGCCTCTCAACGACCCAGTGTCGACTATGAAGAAACATATTAACTGGTTATGGATGCAATAACTTTTCGATATCTCATCGGTTTAGATGTACATGAAAACTTTGAAATACATCTGATGGATGTGGTTACAGTTTATCTTTACGGTTCACTTGATAATGAAATTTATATGAAAATTCCAGAAGGACTTAAAATGCTTGAAGCATATAGTTCAAAATCTCGGGAAATATGTTCAATTAGATTACAAAAATCATTATACGGCTTAAAACAATCAGGGTGCATGTAGTATAATTGCTTCAGTGAGTACTTGATAAAACAAAATTATATAAACGACGCCATTTTTCCTTGTATTTTTATTAAGAAAACAACATCGGGGTTTGTTATTCTTGTTGTTTATGTTGATGACATTAATCTCATTGGAACTCCAGAAGAGGTCCAAAAGGCAGCTGAATATCTAAAGAAAGAATTTGAGATGAAAGACCTTGGAAAGACAAAACTTTGTCTTGGTCTACAAATTGAACATTTAGCAGACGGGGTCTTCTTCCAACAATCTGCCTATACTGAGAAAATCTTGAAACATTTTTACATGGACAAAGTACATCCATTAAGTACTCCAATGGTTGTCCGATCACTTGAAGTGAGTAAAGATCCACTTTGGCTTCAGGAAGAGAATGAGGAACCTCTTGGTCCTGAAGTACCTTATCTTAGTGCAATTGGTGCACTTATGTATCTTGCTAATGCTACGAGATCTGACATAACATTTTCTGTTAATTTGTTAGCAAGATATAGTTCTTCCCCTACACGAAGACATTGGAATGGAGTTAGACATACATTGTGATATCTAAAGGGGACTAGTGATATGGGTTTATTTTATACTAACAAAGATAGTGCAGATCTTGTTGGTCATGCAAATGCAGGTTATTTATCTAACCCACATAAAGCTCGATCTCAAACAGGCTATCTGTTTACATACGGAGGTACTGCTATATCATGTCAATCTATGAAGCAGTCCATTGTCGCTACTTTTTCAAATCATGCTGAGATAATAGCTATTCACGAAGCAAGTAGAGAATGTGTATGACTGAGATCAGTGATACATTTTATCAAAGAAAGATGTGGTTTGAAGTGTGATGTCAAGATACCCACAATGCTCTTGAAGAGAATGATGCATGCATAGCTCTACTAAGAGGAGGCTTCATAAAAGGACATAGAACGAAACACATTTCACCAAAATTATTCTTCACTCATGATCTTCAGAAGAACGGTGATATTGATGTACATCAAATTCGTTCAAGTGATAATCCAGCAGATTTATTCACCAAATCTTTACCAGCCTTAACTCTTGAGAAGATGGTACACAAGATTAGAATGTGAAGACTTAACCATCTGAATCGTGGTTTTTATTAGTAAAATATGTGTTGCACTCTTTTTCCTTAGTCTAGATTTTGTCCCACTGGATTTTGGTAGAGAGGTTTTTAATGAGGTAGCAATCAATGCGTATTATGAATGTCTATGTATATTTTTGTTCTTTCAACTTTTCCTTTTACATGGACATCCAAGGGGGAGTGTTGTAATACTAAATGGATGTCATGTGGGGTCACCCCTTTGATTGTCATCACTTACCATACTAAATGGATGTCATATGGGCCACCCATTTTGACATGTGTCATCACTTGGCCAAGTGGATAACTTCCTAATAGCCAAGTGTTAGTTTGTATATTACTAATTGGCTATAAATAGCCATTACTTTTATTCACAAAGGGAGAGAGATATAAGAAAAGTTTGGAATAGATTATGCTCTCCAATGAGTCCATGATTTGGACTCATTTAGGGCTTTATTTTAACAGATTTAGTGTCCTCAAATGCAGATTTTGTGCCAATAACTGATGTAAATCCTTGAATTTCAGGTATTTGGATTGAGTAACAAAACATGGACACTATTGAGCAAAAAGGAACAAGGCAGCTGAAAGAACGAAGAAAAGAGAGCCTGAGGATCGCCTAATCCATTGGGTGAGTCGATGAATGGTCATTGTCTCACCTAATGTTCCAGTGTGCCGAGACTTGAAGGAGAAAATCAAGTTGGCAATAGAAAGGAGTAGTCGGCGAGTCGCCGAACGGTTCCGCGATGCAATGCCATATCTCCCAAAGTACAAAACGTGAAGATGTTGAAGGTCAAAGCAAAAAGGCGATGGAATTGACGAAAGAACGGATCGCCGAGTGGATCGGCGATCCTGACTTATTGTGACGAATGGTCCTTCGCAACATATTTTTGGGTGACTATAAGTACATTTTTAAATTCTTAGTTTAACATCCAGTTTAGAATTTATCATTGTAATTGTTTAGTTTTCAAGTTGAGAGCTTAGAACTAAGTTTGGAGACATTTTTCCTTAGCTTTGAAGATTTTTATTTCTAAGAAATTGGAAGTGGGTGTTGAAGATTCTTCGTATTAGACCTTTGTAAAGACTATATCAATCCTACCCAGTTGATGGAAACACAACTTGGTAACGATTTTTACCTTTTTATGATGTCTCGCTAAAACCTCAATTCTTGGGGTGTGATTATGTGATTATGGGTTGATATAACTGTTGGGTATTGTTAATTGATAGTTTAATTGTTGTTTAAAGGTGTTTTCATTCAGTAATTGTGGTTGAAATTAATGGGTTGTAGTTGCAAATACAATCTTAACTTCATGTTTTTGGATTGCTAGAGAGAGAGGTTTTAAAACCAAAATTACTGAATCGATGGTCTGTGGGTATTGGGTTGTTATGGGTTCAGCTCGAGAGAGTGAACCCTAAACCTTTTTCCACACATTCAGCTCGAGAGAGTGAATGGACTAAAGTGAAGGTTGTGCTTAATTGTTGCTTATTGGTGTTCGAGAGAAACCAATTTGATTCGGGGTAAATTGTTCGAGAGAAAGTTTATCCCCACTAAAGTCTAGCTTAATCACTGGTTTACTGTTGTTTACTATTAATTGCAATTACCCAGTTGTCTATCTTAGCCCATAATCCAATAACATCCCAAGAATCTCATCTCCATAATTGTTATTTTCGTATTATTTGTTATTTTAGGTGATAATTGAAACCAAACCCCTCTAATATTCGACACTTGTGTCGCCTATAATTTAAACCATGCTTTTATTCGTAAATGTTTTTAGCTATGACTGACTTGAGCATATTCTTACTTGCCTATTGATTCTCAATTACAAACCACTCCATTGGGACTCGACCCCAACTCACATAGTTGGATTATATTACTATTGAACGATATTGACACTTAGTATTGGATGAAGTGTCCTGATACGTGAAATCACTCTCTCTTGTTCTTCTTTTAAATCTAGTTTATTAATATAAATTTGTTAAGCTAGTTATTTCATAACAAAGCCATGTTATTCAATTTCTTTTAGATTTGCTCAAAATGGTCAAATGTCAACATGTTTATAATTTCTTATTCTTCTTTCTTCCCTTTTAAATAAAAGAATCTATAAAGACTACTCACAAAATTGAACTAAAATTAGAAGATCTAGTTTAAAATTTAAACTTATAAGATAAGCTCACTAATAATCTTAAATACAAAATAAAATTTACTCACACTTAATTCAAATTTAAGATTTATAAAATAACGTGACATGTAAAAATAAATTGAAAATGTGATATATACTACCCACTCAACAACAATAACAATAAAATTATAAGAATCATCTAGTTTATATGTATTGACCTTGATCAATATCAACCCAAAAGAATCATGTATTAATTTTGTAGTTTCACATCTTTATGTTATGAGATAAGTTTCAACAACGCACCTAAATTATACCTTTTTTTTTAGTTTCATACCTAAACTATTGAGAGTGTGATTTTTATACCTAAACTATCACTTTTTAGTTTGAGAAACACACCTCTCTCTTTTATATCACTCTCATCATGGTGTGTGTAATACACTCTCTTTTATTTTAAAAAATTATCACATGGACAAAACATTCAACCTTGACAAAAATTAATTAAATTATTAGTATTAGTTAAAATTTAAAATTAAAAAATTATTATCCAAAAAAATAATATTTTTTTAAAATAAAATAATATCAATTTCTTTTTTTTTGTGGGGGGGATGAGTGGGAAGTGATGGATGGGGTAAGAAAAATATTTTACATTTTATTTTATAAAAGAAATATTATTTTTTTGGATAATTAATTTTTAATTTTTAATTTTAACTAATACTAATAATTTAATTAATATTTGTCAAGGTTGAATATTTTGTCCATGTGCATGGAGTGTGATGTGATAATTTTTTAAAATAAAAGAGAGAGTGTATTACACACACCATGATGAGAGTGATATAAAAAAGAGAGGTGTGTTTCTCAAACTAAAAAGTGATAGTTTAGGTATAAAAATCACACTCTCAATAGTTTAGGTATGAAACTCAAAAAAAGGGTATAGTTTAGGTGTGTTTTTAAAACTTATCTCTTATGTTATATGTATTTGATAAGTTGTGAATCATTACTTATATTTATTAATTAATTAGTAAAGGGTAGCATGTGCCGTGTACGGGCCCAATAATACTACATTAAATATTTATGTAGATATTTTATTATAATTTTTAAATAATTTTGTTATATTTATTTAATATAATTAATTATTAATTTATTTGATTAATTATTTTTTAAATCCTTTTTTCCAGTTAATTGGATTCATTTTATTCTATCAGAAATTGTTGACTTAAAAAGGACTATATAATTATTTTTATAAGAAAAATTAATTTTATTAGATTAAAATTATTGATTATTTTTTAATTACTTTATACAGTTATTTAAGGATAAAAATAGTATTGAATGAAAATAATAAACTTGTATTGACTTGTTAAAATAGATAGGTAAAATAATAAAGTGAAAATCACTAATTGAAAAAAATCCTCATTAAATCGATACCAATTCCGTGGAAGCACACAAGTTGGCGGACACGTGTAAGCGAAAAGGAGAAGCCCGTGCAATTATTTGAAATTTGTAATTTTTATTTGTGGTACTTTTAATTTCTTAAATACAATATTTTTTCATTTTTTTTAGTAATAATATTAACGATTTAACATTAATATTTGAAGTCAAAGGTAATTTATGCATAAAAAAATTGAGAAATAAAATGTCATACCCCAACCCAAGATGAGGTGGACAAGTACCATACGAACACATGCTTTACAAGTGACCTATGATGAGAAAGTGAACTATACTATGCAAATAGATTTACTAATGAGCTACATATACAACACATGTCGACTAGTTGAACCGATACATGTGACAAGTAAAACTATGAATACAAATGATAGCTTTACAATGTCTACAAAGCCTCTGCTGGAATCCAAGATTGTACCACTATGAAAATACGCATAGTAAGGACTCGGCAAAGCCTTGAATCAACTTGGAGCTCACCAACAACCGTTGAGTATCATGTGCCTGCAGTATGAAATGCAGCGTCCCCAATAAGGGACGTCAGTACGAAAGAATTTACTGAATATGTAAGGCATAATACAACCATATGTAAAATGAGAGTTCAAGTGAAACTAAATACAAATATATAAGGATTTGAGACCACCGTTGCTTATACTTGTGGAATCATGTATGTTACATTCTTTTCTTTACTTTTATGTGTGTTATAAGACATGATTCAAATGACCTATTTCAAAAAAAGACATGATTCAAATGACCAATTGATCAGTGGTAGAATAGGATGACCCATGTTAGGCATTTTAACCCCTGGGATGATGTCCTCATAATTCCACAAATTGGGATCGGCCCATGCTAATCTTTCGCCCCTGAGCTGCCACCCTTCTATACCAATTGGGATCGGCCCATGCTAGGCTTTCGCCCCTGAGCTGCCACCCTTCTATACCAATTGGGATTGATCCATGCTAGGCATTTGTCCCTGGTCTGCCACCCATAATTATACACATTGCTTCACTTAGATTATTTAATCTTTGAGATTGTTGTTTTGATGTTCACAACTCTTTTGAGATTGTTGTTTTGGTGGTCATAATCATTGTTGAGATTTGAAACTATGGACCAGTAGTAGAAGACATATTAATATGGACTTACGATAATAACAATGACATAGGAAGCAAATGTGACATGAACGTGTAATACTTAGGAGCTTATATGACTCAGTAAGCATTTTGACATCTTAAATTGAAGCACATATCAAGTGAAGACATTTAACATTCAACCAAGATATTTGAACTCTATATGATAGCCAAATAAATACTCACAAACTAATATGAAATACAAGGTATACATGAACGTGGAACCAAGGAAGAACGTTGGCAGATTCAACTTTAGGACGAATACATATTCCAAGTAAGTACATATAAAATGTACAATAGAGAAAGTAGGGATCTTGTGAGGTAACATTATAGTCTAACACAATGGGAATGATAACAAATAAAGGGAACATATCAACACGTGAAAGATGACTTATGTGATGGAGTAGACAATTGAAGCAAGTTTGCAAGATATGGGCAGATTGTATATCAAACATATAAACATACGTACCATGTGTAATCTAGGATTAGTTTGATTTATATAAGGAAAATACGTGTCAAGGGTACTTTGATGATGACATAAGTTTAAACCTTTCATGCTAAGAGTAAGCACGTACATTTAGTATTAAACTCATATTAGAGTACTCACTTTAATGCTCTAGGGAGTAGGTACTACAACTATGGATCAATCACTACCAAGGGCACTTAGAAAGCTTACTTTCTAATACAAGTGTTGGATTCATGCCAAAGAAATAGGAAATCGAATAGCCTTACATACCTTGCTATACAATTTAAAAAGTGTGACTTAAGCTCCTTCTCTTCAGATTACTAATCTACAATAAAATATGGTGTAAGACTAGTAGTAGCAGCTAATCAACCAATATGAGCTACTTGATCTCACCAAAAGAGTAACCAAGCAGTAAGCATGCAATTTATCTAGCCACTATTTTCTTTCCTTACCTATCCCTTTAATCGCGTCTATATACTATACAACCTTCATATCAGGTCCTCCCCAAAACTCCCTATGATATTTAAGTCCTTTAACGTCACCATAACTTCTCCACACATCCAGTCACATTCCTTATCATAACATACATAAAACAGTCGTTAAACATAATAATGTAACAGAAGCAATATGAATTGTGGTTTCTGATCACCAGCACTTGAAGAGTTAACATTACTCTTAAGATGCTCAACCGAGCTCATAATTGAATTTAAAGGGGACTCCCCTCCGTGGCTGTCCCAACATGCACTAACCAACAGAACATCCTCTCCAATAGTACACCATGTAGAAGGAACAATTTTCAACTCACTAACACATGCCAAATGTCCAAATTAACTCAAGAACAAGAGGGAGAAAATTGCAGTAGCTTACCTTGCTGGACAGAACTACCACTTGCTAAGACTTGATTCTTCAAAGTAAAGATTGTCCTCCTGAACTTGTCTTAACTTATACCTTCCAATAGATTTAACTCCCTAATATTCAAGAACCCTAATAGTATTTAATGGATGCTATATGAAGCTAAGAGAGAAGAGAGAAAGCTCTAGAAATCATATTTTTGTTAAAGTAAAACATAGTTGGAAAAAGCTTATATCAATACCTTTTAAAAGGACCTTCTTTGGCTCACTTTCTCACTCATTTTGGGTCATAATTTATCAAATAGGTGATCCACCTACTTGGACTTTCTACTTGAGCCTTTTTGGACTTAAAAATATTGGGCCTTGGCTCTCTATTTTTCCCTTATTCTTCTAATAATCAACTTGAGCCAGATTAATGCAAGTAGGTGGTAGTGTACTTGGCCCAATAACATGGTCAAAAGAGTCTTAGTAGGTAATGCACCTACTTGGTCCTTTGGGCTGGTCAATAATAAGTCAATGTAGGTGATGCACCTCCTTGGTCCTTTGGATGGTCAATAAGTCAAAGTAGGTGATGCACCTACTTGTCACCTACTAACTTAGTTAAGTCAAGCAAGCACCTCAATATTTTATTCCATTTCTAGACCTTAATACCTTTAACTTAACTTAAAACGTATATACACTATGTCACTTTAAACTTTATACTCAAATACCACCTTATGATCTCAAGTTTAAATACTTCCATCGACGTCAACTTAATCGGGTCGCATCAAAATCTATGGACAGTTCACTTTAAACCTATTCTATTGTCACCAGTCGCATAGGAAACCGAGTCCAAATCTATACCACAATGCAATTTATAAGCATCATATAAATAGAACTAGTACACGTAGAATACGGGGTGTTACATAAAATAACGGGAAAAGGGTCTGAAAAATACTCCAACTTTGGCCGAAATTGTTGTTACGACCAAACTTTATGGAGGACCTTTTACCCCCTACACTATTTAATAGTGTATTTTAAAGGTATATATGTGCCCACGTGGACACGTTACTATTTATAATTATGCAGTATTTATGATGTCCACGTGGACATATATATACCTTGAAAACACACTATTTAAATAGTGCAGAGGATAAAAGGTCATTTCCAAAGTTCGATATCGTAACAGCAATTTCGGCCAAAGTTCAGATATATTTCAGACTCTTTTACCTAAAATAACCAAACGTATTACTTAGTTAATAATAATAATAATAATAAAATATGATAGAATTTTGGATAATTAAACCAAAAAATTAGATTTATAACATCAGTAATATCGACTACACTTAATTAAGCCGTACTTATTTAGTATGATTTTTTTTATAATATAAAATTTAGAAATCTGTATAATTAATATATGTATAAATAATAAAAATTTATATATTATTTTATAAAAGATAAAACATAGAATAACTAAAATATAAATAAGTAATACATAAATAATTAATTTTCATAGCTTAGATTATTTTAGAAAAACTGCATTATTAGTTCTAATTAACTAAAATATAAATAAGTAATACATAAATAATTAATTTTCATAGCTTAGATTATTTTAGAAAAACTGCATTATTAGTTCTAATTAACTATGAAATATCCCCTTTTAATTAACACTCAATAAGATAAATGATGACAAAATTATAAAATGAATTTAAATATCAACACCATGTGTCATTCAGTGAGTATGGTAGCAAAATCAAAGGCTGCAAAATGACAAGTGTTGGACCCAATTTTTACAAAGAAATTGTGTTGGATTTCTTGGGGACATGGATGTCTAATACTTTTGTGTAAGATGAAAAGGTCCCTATATGAAGCTTTTAAGTACAATAGCTGTAAAACACAAATATAACATAATACCAAAAATGCCTTTAAAGTGAAGCAAGTATGTTGACGGGAAGTTGTATGCTTATTCCCGTTATTATACACTAACTAAATTAAAGCAGAACAAAATGAATTATTATTTTTTTCCGAAACATGACGTGCCTACTTTAGCATAAAGTCTTAAATTTAAAACTAAAAGTCATATATAGCTAAAACGAATTTCATAATTTTAAAAAAATTATACGGTAATTAAATTAGAGTAAAACGAAAGAAATAAATTTTTAAGTTTTTTTCCAGAAATACGCTGAAGCAGACGTACTTGCTTCAGCCGGAAAAAAAATTATACAGTAATTAAACAAACAAAAAAATTAAGTTTTTTTCCAGAAATACACTGAAGCAAGCACATCGACAGAGACGTGCCTGCAATTAAATTAGAGTAAAACCAAAGAAATAATTGTTTAACTTTTTTTCTCGAAATACGCTGAAGCAGATGTGCCTGCTTCAGCCGAAAAAAATATACTGTAATTAAATTAGAGTAAAACAAAATAATAAATTTTAAAGTTTTTTTTCCCTAATACACTGAAGCATGCACGTCAACGGAGACGTGCCTGCTTCAACGCAACTCTCTCTTATATAATAAGAGAATATAACCTCTAATTATGTGATTTTATTATTACTATATTTTTAAAAATTACATATTTAAATAATTTTAAATGTAATTAAAAAATATTTCAATAACGATAGTCAAGATTTAAAATATGGTAGATATCAATATATTATAGGAAATAAATTTGAAATATAATTATTACTTAAGTATTACATGTAATAAGCAATTATTGAAACTGCCAACATAAAAGTTGAATCATTTTTTTCTATGATTTCAGTTAGCAATTTTATTAATAATATAATTTTTCTGATGATAATTCAAATGAGTTTTTTTTTTATTTCAAACCTTTTCTAGCTATCCATCTCTAGAAGTAAGACAGGAGAAAATCGATATATTATTTTTTTAAAATTCCTAAATATTTTATTAGTAGAACAATATAAAAAGTAATGACATTTAAAATTTATCATCATTAAAATCTCACCTTATATAAAATTTGCACTTAAAGTACATATAAATGATAAGAAAAATGAACAAAGGAAAGAATTTATAAACGTGTAAGAGTTTTAAATTTAAATTTTTACAAGTTTAAACAATTTTAAAAAATAAAATTTGAAAATATTTTAATAACGATAGTTATCACTCAAAACACTTTAAATATGATAAATATCGATACATTATAGAAATCATAAATATCATATAGTTCATAAGTACTATTGGGTATCGACCTCATTTAATATCAACTCAAGCAAGTTATATATTAATGTTGAAGTCTTGCATATTTATTAATTATTATATTTTAGAAATATTAAATTAAATATTTAAATAATTAAGTGACGACTCTAATTACCAATACTCCACCAAGAGAGTACTCACTCATTAATATTGTAGTCATGTGCTCATATGTTATGATGATTGATAACTTGCGAATAAAATTATTTGTTATTAATATTATCATATCTCTAATTAAGTAGTTTTATAAATTTAGTCTCTAAATAAATTTAAACTACGTATTTAAATAATTTTTGAAATAAAATTTAAAAATATTTTAATAAAAACAATTAAAACTCAAAATACTTTAAAGTGTTGACCCTAATTAAATACACTAAACATTTCTACACTATGACTCAATTAAAGATAGACCCTTACATTTTATAAAAACACTTACAGTTTTTTATAATATGAATATCTCATGGTTACACTCGTCATTCTCCTATAAAGTTATTCATATTTTTTCTAAAACACATTTAAACCTTGTATAGAATAGAAATCCTGCCTAAATGAAAATCTTCTTAAATAATTATATATAAAATAATTTCAAAGTGAAAGAATAATTAAAACAAAAACTAAAAAGAGATAATATATAATAAAATATTATTATTAAATAAAATTACAAATATCATACGTAATAAATAAAAATAAAAGAAAGTCTTTATTAATAGTTGGTATATCTTATTAAATAATTTATATTCATTTATTATTTTCAAAAAATATTAATTTTTCTTTTAACCAAATGCATTAACAATTTTTTTTTTTTTTTTTATGATTTCGTAAGAATAACTTCAAGAAAAATTTATTTATGATTTTAATTTGTCGTTTAATAATTATATTTTAATATATTTAATCATACATAAATTTCATAAGATGTGTAGGTGTAAAAGTTTCTTAGTTCATGAAGTGCAATAGATTGATTTTAATATGTAAAGAGTATATTTAAATTGAGTTGTATTATAAAATTGTTTAATGTATTAATTATTTATACACGGAGAATATTAAATTAAATCTCATAAATAATATTTTTGTGATTTCAAAAAAAATGTTTTATATTAGTGAAGCTTCATGGAGTGCTAAAAATAAAATCATTTATTTTCACCATTTTTTAAAGAGGCAACGAAAGAAATTTATCTATACATAATAGGAGAAGAAAAAGTGACACATGTCATAACAAAAAAAAATCAATTTTTCAGTTTTAAAAAAGAAAATTTTGAAATAATTTGGTCATTTTCAATTTAAATTTAAATATATATATATATATATATATATAAATTTAAACATATCCTTTTTAAAATTTAAAAATTACCACAGTTAATTTAACTTTTTCTATTATTTTATCTTTTCAAAAAGTGAATGATTGTACCCGTGTTTAATGTTTAAATTCTTTTAGACTCTTATTTTTACGTTAATCGAAATATTTAATTTTGTCTCACGTGTTTGTGAATTTATTGGGTTTAATCAGAATATTTATTTTTATTTTAATTAATTTAACAAATGAAAAATAAAAAATTGAAGACTCACACGAAACAGATACCACATAAAAGGTAAATAACGTTTTTTTAACTCTTTGTTTAGCAATTTAGCAACTACTTCTTTAAAACAATTACAAGATAAGTTTATCTCCAATAGGGATTAAAAAAAAAAATTGAATTTGTGTAATTGAAAAAATTATTTACTATTTAAAAGATAACCACCAAAATCCTTAGTTGTTATTAACTCACATTATGTGAATATTTTATTTATTCCAATTCACATTTATATTCTTCTTCTTTTATATTCTCATATGTTATATCCATTAAAAGGGGAAAAATAAAAACTTGACCACAAACGTCACAAAACAAACTGGAAATACAGCAATTTGTGGGATCCTTCTCAATTAAAGGCTTTCAACCCTATGACATATATAACAACTCTTGAATTATCTTATCATGGCAATACCAAGATATTATATATGGTTTTTTTGCAATCACGAATAATGCATGAATCATTCAGTATTATTGTCCATGGATTTGTGCACTGTGCTGAAATCATAACAAAAAGTCGCTGCCAAAATGTTTCGACAGTTACATACAAATATGTAGAAGGAAGGGCTGTCGATGCAACATTTTATGTGCTACTCGAATAGAAATTTTTCTGTTTATTACAACACAAATGATATTGCACAATTTTTTTTATCAAACTATCTCTGTCTCTTCTACACAATTATGAGAACATCAGTATCCGGTTTCCAATTTTGGAATCCACATATTCTGTAATTCTTATTTGATAATTTTGAGAAATGAAAGAAATTTTACTTTAATATATAAGTAAAAATTTATAGGTATGTATTGCACCATGTATATATTGCACGTCTTGGACATTTATTGTCACGATTCAAAAATAGACGTGATGGCACTAGTCGTATCCCATCAAGACAAGTTAGCTTAAAATCCAACTAATACGGCAAATGCGGAAGTAAAACGAGAATGAAAGTTTAATACTATTAAATAATGTGGAAATTTATAATCAACGTAAATAAACCCCAAAAACCTGGTTGCCACGTGCACAAGCCTCTAATGTATTACACTAGAATTGAAAGAAAACATAAGTTTCAAATGATGTTGTCTCTAAAATAGAACAAGAACAAGATCATATATAGGAGTAAGAAGGTCCTCTGAGATGACAAACAACAACCTCACAAATCTCCACATGAAGCCTCAGAAAAGAAGAGAATAGAAAGTATCACGCAGATCGGGGTTCGTAACCTACAATAATGTAGAAGCAAGGGGTGAGTACCAAACCACACGGTACTTAGCAAGTAAACTTCTAAACACAAGCTAAGGGAATAGAATACGGGTACTCAATACACCCCAACCAAACCTCCACAACTACAACCAGTATAAAAATCAGTCCAACCTAATAGTTCACAATTTACATAGCACATAGTTCAACCACATCTCATCAACAATACAGACCAACAACACACAAGATCAGGTTCACCAATCACAAGTTCACAAATGATAAAGATATGCAATGCAATGTCAAGTATAGTGATGCATGTCTGATCTAACCCAATGTCTCTCAGTCCGGGACCCATGGAGGACATATTTATCCATGCATCTGTCATGGTGTGCGACACGACCATCGATGATAATTTATGTCATGGCGTGAAATAGAATTCATCACGACGTGCAACACGTTCCTCGAATCATAATATATGTCGCGGCGCGTGATACATCCCTCGAAATGGTATACCCTCTTTAATTTCTTATTCTTCCACAATTCACATAACACTTGTCACAACCATGTCTCATAACCAATGAAAATGACATGATCACACAAATAATGAGGAGAACATTTTCATAACAATGCACAATTCACAACAATGCACAATTCACAACAATACAATCGTGATACAACATCAACAATGAATCAATAAGTCTTTCAAACAATTCTCAACACATCACACACCAATAATTAATCACATTGTCTTTTATTACCCTTTTTCATAATTAGAATTATTCATTATGGACAAGTCAACCCATAACCAAGTCCCATTACTTCCTAACACATACCACAAGGAAATACATGATTCTATAGACTTAACAAAGGTTGAGAAATCCACTTGCCTCAATTAATCAACAATTCACTTCAGGACTTAAGTTTTCCCCTTTCATTAGGCTTCCAAATCAATACAATCTATTCAAATAAATAATTACAATAAGATTTCGAAATCAACAACACTTATAGTACTATATGTCTAGCCTAGACCCAAAAATATCACCCAAATCTATAATCAAGTTCCTAATCTTGATACCAATTAACATATCAACTCTCATATTCTTCAAATTTAAAGTCTACGGTTAGGTCTTAATTTCCACAAATTTCATAAATCTAATGGTATTCATATAATTTAATACACCTAATAATTAATTAGCTATCTTAATATAGAAAAACTTGAATAATAATATGGTAATTATAATAAAATTGTGAAACCAAAAATTAGATACATAACCATTAAATTTAACTACGAAACACCATATAAAATCTAAACTAAAATCCTCAATTTATGATCATGATTTACTTAATAATCATGTGGCCATCACTATACTATTATTGGCTATCTATATGTCATAATTGTCCACCACAGAGAACACACATTTTAATTCCAAATCCTTTCCTCCACCATTATTATATAATGTTAGTACTTGACTAAGCAACTTTCAACATTTAATTAACATGAACAAAAATTTAACTCCATATTGAACTCATCAAAATCTCCCCCCTCTAATTAGCTAACGCCACATAATGGTTAGGGATAAAAATAATTTAAATAATCTAATTACTTGATGTTAATGCTTTCAACAACAATGATTTAACTATCGGTAAAAGTAACATTGACACAGAGATGCATGTATCCATAATTCCACTCAATTACAGAACACCCAAAATCTTACCTGATAGCCGTCATTTTAGTTATTGTATCGCTGCACGCACAGGTTAGTTTTCTGTTCCCTCTTTATTTTCTTTTCTTAATTAATTATGTACTAAAAGTGACAAATTCTATTAACTTATTTATATTTGGATCAATGATATAGGGTCTTAAATAAATTTCAGACTTTGCTCATTATTTTCAATTAAATTAATTATTTAAAGTTACTCTTTAATTAAGTAATTACTATTTAATAAATATCCGTCAATTAAATAATCGTAGTTATCGAATAGTTTAAAATTCTCAAACCAACTTCACTGACTGATAAAAAAACTCGAGACTATTATCGAGAGGGGTAAAACATTAATTTTTATGAAAGTTTCCAAAAATGACCTTCCGGGTCATTACATTATCCACTACTAAAAATCATGTTCGTACTCAAACATAATGAAGAAGAAGAAAGAATAACCGACGTTACAGAGTTGGTGTACATCTCTCTAAATGATCTCCTCCTGAAGACCATTCCATCAAGATCTACTACTAAGAAGTGAACTTTTGAATAAAAAATTTGTAGATCTACAAATCAGGAGTGCTTATCAAGTCACAGACTAACCCATGAACCCAATTTGAACTGAAATCCTCTAGGTCATAACACAACCACTAGGACGAATCTTTTCTCATATAACCAGGATAAAATTCTTAATCAATGTCGACTACAACAAAAAGTAAACCTGAACCAACCACCCCATACTCATAATGCATAAACCATCACAATCTTATCACGATACACTTCTTACAATATAATCATCCCACGAGTTTAAGTTATCAAAATTCAACTTTATACATCAGGTACCTATCTCGGGAGAATCAAACTTATCTAACCCAAAGAAGGGAATGATCATGTAACCACCCAGCGAAAGATACACCCAAGTATACAGAACCTCTAATAACATTGTCGGAGTGCTAGATCAGTAACTGTGATTGTAGACAACTCTTAAGAATGACAAAACTAGACCCAGTGATCCCCACATTCAATCACACATAGTTGAATGCGACCTCAACAACGTGATGAATATTAAGATTGTCGGACAACTGTAAATACTCATGGTAACTCTTCTATAAATTCTCATAAGAAATGTGGATTGCTCCAAAAACAACACCAAATATGTCATATCTGAAACGACCAAGTCTGCCGAAGCATCCTACCCTTTCAACACGACATTGCAGGATCGGTACACCCGATCCACCACTAGGTATTCACCCATAAAAGTGGAAACACGCACGAGCGTAGGCAGTGAATCATGCTATAAACCATGTCCATAATGAAGTAGGTGGTCACATAAGAATATACATAATCAAGATCGAATAACACTAAATACTCCTTCCATAGTTCCCATATCAAACATCTCCATTCATCTGACACTATCTCTTTGATTTTTAGCTTAAGACAATTAACCAGTCTGATCTCCATCAAAATGGTACACATAATCGATTTATCAAAACCCACATACTCCTCACAATATATGATCGAAGTCAATACTCTTAATACCAATAGAAAATCATAACCACACCGACTATTTACCTTGCTCTCAAATCGTCACAAGTATCCAAGTCTTCTTAACAAACACATTGTCTCCTCCAAAATTCCTGAACTATGGCTCCCTCTCTTTCCATGAAGGCATTTCATGATAGATATAGGTCTCACCCAAGGCTGATAACACTAATTTCAAATTTGATAGTACATTTCCATCGAGATAAAGCTATTGAATCACACACAATGTCAACTCCACACAATCTTTCAAATACCATGATCAACTACCATTTCAAACCATCACATACTTATGCCAAAACTCATAGAAATCCTTAGTCATTCCAATAATTGTATCTACTATAAGCTCATAACCTCTATTCACCATCAAATGTCGTCTATGTAACACATCATAACGGTCTATGTATCCCCATCAATAGAGTAGTTTTAATCCCCTTGAAGTCCTCAATCCTGTAGTGCATTCATAAGTCATTTACCATAATTTAAATAATCTATCCCTACATAACAAAATAGAATCTTTCACATATCACTGTTTGTCACCCAAACCAAAATCCAATCTTCGTAAAAGTCACTCATAAATTCCTAATAAGCCTGTGTCGAACCAATTCACATCTCATAGTTACATCTTAGCTCAAAAGAGAAAATTCATACAACCTTCAACTCTGAACCAAGCGTCTATACAAGAAGTCTTATTCCTTCACCTTTCTTAAATTCTTTCCAATGGCGCAAATTTCAGATACCTTGAGCTCTTCAATATACTAAACTTTTGTTCTTTTTGTTAACTCGCTTACCAGTCTTATCCCTTGACCAACCATCCATGACATTTTACCTCATAATGTAAACCAAACTTTAAGTGAAGCACTTCCATAAGCCTTTAACAATCAAAAGTAACAAACTCTACAATCTAAACCATGCACAAGTCCTTTCAATTGCTCATTACCTGACACGATTGTCATACTTTGACAAAACATACTACCACGTATATAGACTTACAATGAAGAACTTGCATTCTGGTTCAAACCATGTAACCCAATTCCCTTATCTATTAACATTAGTTCATATCTTGATGATTTTATGAAATTGCATACCCTACCGTATCCTTGATCGTTTCTCCATCGAAATTATTTAATCCGTCGATAGAATTTGAATCTTACGAGCTAACCAACTCAAAATCATAAAAGAACTTATCACCATCCTCGAGCCGAACGTATATAGCTTTCTTTCTCAAATCTTACCCAATAGTTTTTAACCAATATGATGAATAGTGATACTATTACCATAACCACATGTCTCTGAACCTAATTCCCAACCCTCTGAAGATATATCTTTGACCCTTGCAATCAAAGTAATTATTCTTGCTCTCGCCTCTTTCTGAAAACTACACTACATCCCATTAATTCTTTCAATTATGACTCTAACTCCTTTCAATTCTATTTGAGCGGTGTCCCAACACCTTATAAAAATTTCCATACAACCACACTACTCACCTAATACTAGCTCCCTAATCACAATCTATCACGAATTCTTATTACCATCATGCTCAGTTAGCCCTTATCATCACTACAAAGTAAATCTTGTCATCGACATGACATCTCAAACCCAGCTATACTAATCAAATCCAAAGGACTCACTCAACTTTTTTATATGCACTTTCTTAGTAAAATTCTTAATTGCCTTCACATAAGTATACTCGTTGGAAATTTTCTTTACCCATAAGCTTTTCATTTCGATATCGGTCCATTCCCTTAGAGCTTACGATGAAATTACTAGTCCTCATTTAGAATCCTAGAGATACACTTCACAACCTAATTCATTCATAGGATTCCAAAGATCCACCACTATAATTTTCCTTATAAACAATATTTTAACCCACACATTTGTAGTAATAACTAGTTGGTTTCTCAAATATAAATGCAATATCGAATCTCATTATACTAGCATGTGGTATAATTGAAAACTCTTTAAGTAGTTAGTACTCACACTTTACAATCGACATGTACGTTTCATATTACACTAGTACCATATCGTGAAAGTCTGTTAGATCCACCACTAGAACACATCATACCTATCGAGAAGATTGTACCTAAATAGTCCACACATTTTTACCCGTTGAGTAGTTGTAGTACATTACCAAATCAGTTTGGTCTATATCTCAAAGTGTAATGCATTATTTCATAGGTCAGGTCGATAGTAGAAATAACACTCCATAACTCTAATCAAGAAAGCATCGATACTATTGTAGTTGTCGTATCATAACCTCTTTGATATACACTTCATCTATGAAATTATAGTAGAGATTCTGACATCAATTGGCGCGACATCATTCACTAAGCAACCAATACATATTATGATAACTTTACTAAGTGTAGTTTCCAAAGTTACAGTGTTCATTATCTAGCCACCCCTTTAATCATTCCACTTCCAATTGTTGAACCACTCTAGATGTCGTTTATACCACACAAGTATTGTTCTCTTTGCTGGGGACACTAACCTTACTCAACCCCTTCAAATTGCTGAAAGTTGTAAATCTAACCCCACATCCTTCCCATGAGTTTATCACTTCCACCTTTGTATTAGGTCTAACATCTAAGCCATACACAACACACAACCTCTCATATGAAGAACCACGAATGACTCATCACTACACATGAGAGAGAATGGAATAAAGAGATATAAATATGAACGGACATAATATGCACGATAGAGATTCAAGAAGTAAAGATTTTTCCTAAAAGTCACCTAGTATCTTGAAGATAAGCAATAAACGTCACCTCGCCAATTCTCGAGACTCTATTAGACTTGGTTTGTACACACGTGAGACCTATGAACCTGGCCTCTGATACCATTTTGTCACGATCCAAAAATGAACGTGATGGCACTCGTCATATCCCACAAAGACAAGTCAGCCTAAAACCCAACTATTACGGCTAATGCGGAAGTAAAACAAGAATAAAAGTTTAATACTATACAATAATACGAAAATTTATAATCAACTTAAATATACCCCCAAAACCTGGTTGTCACGTGCGCAAGCCTCTAATGTATTATACTAGAATTGAAAGAAAACATAGGTCTCAAATGATGTTGTCTCTAAAATAGAACAAGATCATATATAGGAGTAAGAAGGTCCGCTGAGACGACAAACAACTGCCTCACAAATCTCCATAAGAAACCTCAGAAAAGAAGAGTATAGAAAGTATCACAAAGATCCAGGCTCGTAACCTACAAAAATGTAGAAGCAAGAGGTGAGTACTAAACCACACGGTACTCAATAAGTAAACTTCTAAATACAAGCTAAGGGAATAGAATACGGGTACTCCTTACACCCCAACAAAACCTCTACAACTTCAACATGCATAAAAATCAATCCAACCTAATAGTTCACAATTTACATAACACATAGTTCAACCATATCATTTCAACAATACAGGCCGGCAACACACAAGATCAGGTTCACCAATCACAAGTTCACAAATGGTAAAGATATACAATACATGAAATGCAATGTCAAGTATAGTGATGCATGTCTGACCTAACAATACACACCCGATGTCTCTCAGTCAGGGACCCATATGGGACATATCTGTCCATGCATCCATCACGACGTGCGAACGACCTTCGATAATAAAATATGTCATGGCGTGTGACACGTTCCTTGATATTAAAATTCATCACGGCGTGTGACACGTCTCTCGAATCATAATATTCATCGCGGCGCACAACATGTCCCTCAAAATGGTATATCCTCTTTAATTCTTATTCTTCCACAATTCACATAACACTTGTCACAACCATGTCTCGTAACCAATGCAAATGGCATGTTCACACAAATATTGAGGAGATGATCATTTTCATAACAATGCACAATTCACAGCAACACAAATCGTGATACAACAACAACAATGAATCAATAAGACTTTCAAATAATTCTCAACACGTCACACACCAATAATTAATCACATTTCCTTTTATTACCCCTTTTTCACAATTAGAATTATTCAATATGGACAAGTCAATCCATCACCAAGTCTCATTACTCCCCAACACATACCACAAGGAAACTCACGTTCTATACACTTAACAAGGGTTTAGAAATCCACTTGCCTCAATTAATCAACAATTCACTCGGGACTTGAGTCTTCCCCTTTCACTTGACTTCCAAATCAATGCAATTTATTCAAATAAATAATCACAATAAGATTTCAAAACTAACAACACCCATAGTACTCCCTCTGTCCCTAATTGTCCACTTTTGAATTAGTACACCTATTAGGAAAACAATGATTGATATAGTGAGTTTACCATTTTACCCCTATTAATTATGAAGTGGAAGAATTAAAAACTTAAGAGTTTCAAGAAGTTCTACATTTTTCAAAGTAATTAATTAAGGGTATAATAGGTTAAAAAAAGTTGTCATTTCTTGATTTGTCAAAATAGACAAGTAATTAGGGACAACTAAAAAAGGAAAAGTGGACAGGTAATTAGGGATAGAGGGAGTACTATATGTTTAGCCTAGACCCAAAAACATCATCGAAATCTATAATCAAGTTCATAATCTTGATACCAATTAACATATCAACTCTCATATTTCTTCAAATTTAAAGCCTAGGGTTAGGTCTTAGTAGTTCAAGAGTACTTCACTTTGTGAATATTAAGTTGTTGCCTCATATCACCATGTGTCAATTCAAATCGAAATCAAATCGAAAGATATTAACACTTACGTACATGTTCCTTCCTTTTGTCCAAAATTTGCTCTTACCCTTTGTCTTTGCATTAGTGGGGGATTGTGATATTAATTCTCCCTTATTTATTTATTTATTGTAATGCAAAGAATACAAAGTAAAATACGTTACAAAGAGAATAAATTTTCTGTTCCAAAATAAAATAAAAGTTTCTGTAGAATGCGATGTAATGGCCTTTAATGTCATTAACATTCACAATTCGTTATCAAAATTAACTCTTGACTCTACAATAACTCCTATAGAAATTTTCTATATAAGTAGTGCCTATTGTGAATGCTAATACAACCAACAAAATAAAAGAAAACATTTTCCTTCTTTCTTCTTATTCTTAGAATATTTTTTAGGCAACCTCCAAGTTTTCAGCCACGAGTGCATGTCTTTTAAAGTAATTGTGGAACCTTGGGGAGAAATCGGCTACAACGATTTGCACGGAGTCGAGCCTAAATCATTTTCAAGGTAGTGACTTGCCACCACACAGTGTTTGTGATAAGTTATTTACTACTTTATAATTTCAATCAAATATCAATAAATTTTTCCCAACAATTATGAATGATTTAAGGTTGCTTTGAGACTAAAGTATCTATATTATTGTTGTGAAAGATTATTATTACATGAAGGATTCATAGGGTTGAAAGGTTTTCTCAACTAAAGATTGAATCAAGATTTAGAAGCTATTCTAAATGAACTCTAGCTTGGATTGACTACATGATTTTGTCTTTCCATGGATAATAATATGAATATGATTAATAACTATTCCGTGGGATTTATGCTTAGCACCGAGTGGACTAGCGGTGATTACCCATGTCCATAATTGTGTGTCACCATAGGTTGTCTTAGATAGACATTAGCTAGTAGATCCACTTTAGATCAAGTTTATGGTTCTTACCTTGGCAAGTAAGGACATCTATTTTCAGTGTGGGATAGACATTGAATTCCATGTTATAGTTCACATGGTCTATATCAGTTAATGGCAAGTTCCCACAATAATGAACTAAGGTTACTTTCTAAAAGTATTTCAATATGTTTTAAAGATGCTTAGCTTGCATTGACCATGGTTACGACTTATGTTTTCTAACATATTATATTATGATTTAGCTTGGTCATTCCATGTCACGCAAAGTCTTTTTTAGCATGATTTCATAACTCTTATGCATTGCTATCATACTTAGTACATTTCATATACTAATGCATACTTGTGCCGACATTGTTTCACTAATGTAGGGTTCGACGTTCCCATTTCGCACACTCGTGGCTAGTTGATCCTTTTGAGCTTTCAAAGATTGATGAGTCCTCATGTTTTGGGGATCGATACTCTTTATTGCTTTATGTCATTTTATTTCAAACGTGTATGTGATGTATGAGTTATGTCCCAATCACTTTCCTTATGATGTACTAGATGGCTTGAAACTTATGTTAGACTTCCTCTTTTGTCAAAATCTTTATGATATAAAACTGTCTTTTGAATTCTTTAAATTATATTATCTTGTATGATGTATGCTAAGAGACTTGTATATGATCTCTCGGGGTCCTACACGCGATGTTATGACTAGGTGTACTTTGGGGTCGTGACATAATAGTCGTAATCCTTCTGAAAAGTCACACTCTTTTGAAAAGATCACAACTCATCGGAGAAGTTACAACTTTTTGAAAAAGTTACAACCTTTTGAAGAAGTCACAACTCTTTGTATCATGTATTTTTCATATATTGCTTCTTAACCTTTCACATTCTTTATTCTGAAAAGTTCAAATGTTTCAATTACTACTTTTCTATTCTTTGTTAATGGTTAATACATAAAAAAAACTAGGGAGTCTCAATTATAAAAACTACTCCTACTTGTATCCTTTCTTGATTCTCCTAATTACTTGTAATTGTTTTTATTTCCTATATTTTTTCCTAGTTGGTGCCCTCCAGAATGACAAATATATGAATTGATTTGTTCATAATTCTTTAGTTGCTATTGGCTAAAGAGTAAATAATAGGTCATCAAATTGAGTATCTTATACTTTGCATGCATATGTACCAACACTACTAAAAAATTGTCCAAAAACGACGGCCAAAAGCGACGGACTGCGTCGCTTTTTTGGTCAAAATTGACGAAAAAGCGACGCAGTCACTTCCGTCGCTTTTAG